>DF241660.1:0-21904 GCA_000507305.1 Breviolum minutum Mf 1.05b.01 | reverse complement strand
GTTGTTGTTGTTGTTGTTGTGGTTGTGGTTGTTGTGGTTGTGGTTGTGGTTGTTGTTGTTGTTGTTGCTTGGAAAGTTCCATTTTTGCATGGATTGAATTTCCACCCCTCCTTCCTCAACTCCAAATCCTCACCTTCCAGAATGCCATCCGCATCGTCTGCACGAAACGGTCCTGGAATCCGTTCCAAAAGAGTGATGAGAAATTCAGAATCTACACCTCTGAAAATTAACATGGAACCCCAAAATGGAGGCTTGGAAGATGATTTTCCTTTTCAATTGGGTGATTTGTAGGTTCCATATTAATTTTCAGGGGTGTATGGTACAGATTTGTGTTTGGGGGGAGGGTATACTGACAGTTAAACCATATACTGACAGTGAATCCCTTGTGGTTTGGAAGATGAGCTTTGTTTTTGTTTGGGGGGGGTACAGTATATAGGCCTCCTGACACGCGTGCGGATTGTTTTAATATCTTAGAGGGGAGTGTAAATTGAGGTTATATACTGTAATACTTGTGAGAAATCTTAATATTGATACTATAGCAAACAGAAAGTTGTTTAGGTACTGACTGTATAATACTGAGAGTTGTCAAAGATCTGATTCATACTAAGAACAACAAACCGTAAGAAGTCAACATTTGACAGGATTACATTGCACATGTCAAGTGACATGGTGATGCTTCTTCCCACATAAGGATGCCTCGCACCCTTCAGCCAAAAAAAACCTGTCATGTTTTGTCTTTATTGCTCGTAGTGGTTTTACACTGTAAAACACAAAAAGTCCAACCAAACAAAATTCAGAACCCTGAAACCAGAAAAACGAGGTAAAATCATATCTTTCTCTTCTTCTTTTGCCCTGGGGGGTGGTGGAAAATGGTGAATTTCAAACGTTCCGTTTCCAACTGGACACCTTCGGCGTAGAAAAAGGCATAGTATTCCACCGTGGCCATCAAGAAACAATTCTCCACCTCGGATTTTTTTGGGAAGAATTCACGTGACGAATTGTGACGATCCCAAGGGTTGGGAGAAAGGAAGGGATACACCCTTGAAAATTAACATGTCCCCTGAAAATTGATGGTTGGAAGATGCATTTCCTATTGAAATAGTCCGTTTCAATGGGACATGTTAGTTTTCCAGGGTGTAAAAACAGGTCACGCATTTTGTTTGAATCACCTGGTGGATGTCGTTTGTTTTGTTGGTTATAATTAATTGTTGAAAGGGGAAGATGATGGATCACGGTTGGTTTTTGTGGATTTTTTCCCTGGGTTGGGTAATGCTGGCAAAAACATGGTCGACCTTTTGGTTTCAAATAAACCAAATACATTAAAAACATATCTGCATGCAACTGGCAACTTTGTTCGATGAAGAACTCGGTTTTGGTGTTGTGAAAAGTTCCATGATTGAAGTTTTCTGGAGTATTCTTTTCTCTGAGTCTCTTTCTAAATATCCCATATAGGATCCATGGGACTGGTATATTTACCTACATGAATGGTTGATTTTTATGGTAAATGTTGGTAAATATACCATACATCTCTATATATATTTCTGTCTGGTTGGTGCTCAACCCCCATTGTGTTGCAACCCTTTGCTTCTCATTTAGGATAGGGAAAAAATCACGAAAAGGGCAGCAGCTAGTTGTACAAAGATCCCGCGGTTCACAGGGGGCCCCCGCGTGCAAAAGTATCATTTTTGGGTGACCTACATGGGTGTTTCCAAAAATAGGGATACCCCAAAATGGATGGTCTATAATGGAAAACCCTATTTAAAATGGATGATTTGGGGGGAAAACCCACTATTTTTGGAAACACCCACATAGTGAAGCAAAACTTTCTCGCAATTTTCTCGCGGCCGAGAAGCTCGGTAAGTTTGTATCGTCTCGTTCACCTGCGAAAAAAAACACAGAAAGCATCACCACCCGTTTTTCCCAACAGCAAAAATGGCGATGGATGAAGGGCCAAAAAAAGGGACAAAGAAACAACAAACACTTCATGTTTCACCTTTTGTATTTTATCTCTTGAAATCACTCTGGGCAGCATTCACATGCAACTTGCTTCGAACAACATGTGCTTCAACATGGCCAAAAAAGTGATTGACTTCGACAAAAGCTGGGTTGCTCTGGAAGATCAACATCTTCTGAAATCTCAAATTCCAATTTGATACTGTCGATGGAAGAAATCCTGCACCACCTGGGATGTATGAAACCCTGTAAAATCAACTGGTGCAGGATTTCTTCCATCAACAGTATTGCCACCCCCCATAAACCTTTGCCCAGATTACGTCTCAAAAAATGTGGGACCTTTTTTGAACATCAGCTGGAGAGGTGGTGGATTTTCATGTTTTTACCTTGTGATAAGCTTTTCACCATTCCTAGTTGGTGGTTTTAACCCATGCTCGTCAAATTGGCGCATTTCTTCAAGTTTCGGTGTGAACATTAAGAAACATCTTTGACACCAACGCCTCTAGATTTCCATTTTGACCAATCCAAAAAAGATATATGGGCCATCAATGATCTGCTCTTCATTGCTGTTTATGGTCTTTTTTTTTGATTTAATGGAAGCAAATCGCCAACTAGTTGGTGGTTGAACCAACCCCTTTGAAACATATTAGTCAACTTGGATCATTTCCCCAGGTAGGTGTGAACATAAAAATATTTGAAACCACCACCTAGACAACATAGAAAAATGTTGATCTCCTTTTTTTTTGAAACTCACCCCAGGATCCATGAAGTTCTGCTGAAAACAACACTTCATTGCAAGCAACTTTTCTGCGGGGTCACTGGGGGCCATGATTCCATATACCAACCCCCAAAAAACTACCGCACCTAAAATTCCGCAAGAAAAAAACAGGCTAAAAATATCAACATTTAAGTTTGGACTCCTCGAACGTCAAACACTTGCTGTTTTTTTTTGGTGCTGCAAATTCACCTTCTTTTTGAGCTCCAACAAAAAAACTCCACCCATCAACCCAAACTGACCCGACAACATCAAATTCGTCAAATTCCGCCTCGACATCCATCAACTTACAATTCACCGTGTTGCCACTGGGAAGACTTCCAGTTTTGACTGCCACTTCGTTCACTTCATTGGTGTAATTCATATGAACGATGATGATCCATAAGTAACCACTCTTCACCTTGGACATGGTGGGTGTCACGTTTTGGGGAAATGTCAACAGCATCGTGGTGTAGGGTAGGTGACTTTGATGAAGCATGTGAAACACATAAGAAATCGCATTGGCATCATACTCTTCTGTGTACTTCTAATGGGATTTCCTACAAAAAATCTCAGATATATAATACACTTATAATACACTTATAATACACACAAAATCCTTAAGGAAACAAAATATTATGTATGCCAGGTGATTCAAGCCGCCGTGACCACTTTTTATCCCCTTTACTTGGAGGTCACGCGTCACGGATGAATAACCTTTGAGTTCGGGTCATGTGAGTTTTCACCATCCCCAAAAAGGTCATTGAACGCAGAATTGCCGGTTCGGTGCGTTTCTTCTTTCGATCCCCCATCCCTGATTTCTCAATCAACCAACCGCTTGGAGGAGTTGGATTTTTGTGTTGTATCGAAACCATGGATCATTTCTGAGGGCCAATTTTTTGTGGATTGGATTTGCCAGAGGAGTTTTTTAAACAAACATACTTCCAATGTATCATATTTCTTGGGTTTGGGGGTCATTTTTTTTTTTAAACATATTTTTTGAGTCAATTGCCACCTTTGACAAGTTTCAACTCAGCTCACCCTTGGACGTCAGACCGTGGGAAGGTGGTTCGATGGGTTCCCCCCAATTGGAAGGACGAAACACGGTGATTTTGGTCTCGATTTTTTTGGGTTGCAAAACGTGGAAAGAAAACCCAACCAAAACACAACCCCAACAGTAACCCCCCCAAAAACCAAAACCAAAACCACAACAACAACAACAACAACAACAACAACCACACACACCACACACACACACACACACACACACACACACACACACACACACACACACACACACACACACACACACACACACACACACACACACACACACACACACACACACACNACAACAACAACCACAACAACCGCAACAACCGCAACAACAACAACAACAACAACAACCACATCTCCCCCTAAGTTCTTCAACATCCATCTGAAAAATCTTCATCCAAGTTGCCGTAGAAAGTTCAAAATCTGCATAATATGGTCTTGCTGTTAAGATCCGTGCACTGCTGTCATAGGTATTGGAGGCTGGAACTTGGACCTTCGCATCACTGAAGTTGTTGATTTTCTATGGTGCCATAAATTGGGTTTAGGGGCGTTTAGATAGAAGGATGTTTTGTGAGAAAACAAATTGGTGGGAAATCTCATTGGGAAGCCTCTTTTTTATTATCATTTAAAAATTTTAAGGCACATTTTGATGGTTTTTGTTTGTTGTTCTTAAAGGGGATATTCACCCATAAGCCAGGTAAGCAGTCTTTCATCCGTTTGGGACACCTTTGGGAGCGATTTTTTCAAAACTTTCCATTCCAAGAAGCTCAGTGTATTTGATATATTTGATGGCATACACCATGGGGATGATCTAAGTTGATGTGGCACTCAACAAAAAATGATGGGACAAAAATGGGAGCACTTTGTTCATGGGATATTTGTTCAGAGACTTCGATATTTTCAGGTTCCATTTGTTATTTTTTTGGGGTGTACATGGGCCCCACGAAGAACTAACAGCTGGATACCCTAAAAATGATGATTTGGAATCCATGTATCTCCGGCTTCTGGAATATGGTCTCTTTTCGTATAAATGTTTTTCGGGACTACACGTCATTGTGATTCATTGTGATTTATGAAGGGAACAGCTACCGACAAAGGCAACATGTCGATTTAGATCTCAGAATTGCTACCAGCTTTCTGAAAAAGAAACTTTTTGCATCTGCCTGAAAATGACGCAGGCTATAGGTTTTTGAAACCAGTTTCGCCATCCAAACTATAATCGATGTACGAGTATCATGATACGAAATAGCATATAATATATAGATGGTGAACTTTTTGTAAATCACTTCAATCCATCTAGTAGTTAGATATCCAATTAATAATGACAAATACACCCCTGAAATTTAACATGGAACCTGAAAATGGCCCCCTGGAAAAGGAGATTCCTTTTGGAAACCATCACTTTCAGGTTCCATGTTAAATTTCGGGGGTGTAATGACAGTTTGTGTATGTATTCTTTTGACTTAGCAGGTGAGAAAAATGGGTTGATCAACACTCATCCCCCTTTCCTCGGCTTGACCCTGATGGGGGATGGGCAGATGTGTTTTTTCAGCAGCTCTGTTTACTATAGAACTATAGATATCATTCGAAAATATATAGAGAAATAAATATATATATATATATTATATATATATCATACATATTAGATATACTTTTACAACATATCATTCGAAAAAACTGCAATATTAATTCCAAAAACCAAAACTTCAAACTTCAATCATCATCATCTCCCCCACCCCCCCCAAAAAAAAACAAACGTAATCTATTTTATTTGGCGTTTTTGTCGCATTTTTTTGTGAGAAAAAACTCCCATCATTTACCACAGTTGTTACCCACCTCCACAGGCGCCGACATCGCACCGGAACGTGTTTTGGCCAAACCTGGACCAATGGGGGGGAACCGGGAAGTGTCGATGGTCGGCCTCATCGACGAAGTCAAACCCCAAACTGCCACAACCAACAAAAAAACAAATCGAAGCATGATTTTTTATTTAAAAAATTTTGCCCAAGAATGAAAATTGCTTCATATTCAGTATTTGAGATTTTTAGAGTAAGTCAAAACAAAAATCAATTTCAGAATCAATGAGTGACTCAACCAAACAAGGTGGAAAAAAAACTAACTCCAAACCGCAACGTGGGCGGCACCTTCAATGTAGATCAAGGCCCAGTATGTGGTACCTCAGTACCCACTGGCCAAGACACCGAGGCCACCCCGTGTGATGCATGGGACGTTTTTGGTATATTTCCCTACATGAACGGTTGATCTTTATGGTTCAATTCGTAGGGAAATATACCATGTATGGATGCTCTGGGTACAAATGCACCCCACGAACAATCATGAGGTCTTCATGAGCTATTCCATGGTATCTGAGTTTTGAGTATCTTACCTGATGATGAGTTTGGGGTCAAGGAAGCATGTTGCCATTTGGAAACATGTTCCCCTCACTTTTCTACAACGACCCCCACTCATGTCGCCACGGAATCCGCCATCCCGAAACTCAAAAAAAAAACGCCATCCCATCTCTGCCCTTGGCAAAACGAAGGAGCTGTAGTTGAAACCGCAATTGGTGAAGGTGATGTTGGTCACATTTTCGCCAAAAACAGGAATTCCCATCGGTGAGCAGGATTCGCTGTTGGTCGGATAAAACCTGAAACATCAACAAACATTGGTCCGGAGTTGGGGCGACTTTTTTGGGGGGGCTAGTAACAGTACGACTCAGATTCATGTTCTCAACCTGATTGATCCTTCTGATTCTGGTTGAAGTAAAAATCAAGTTTTAAACTAAACTCATTCTCAATGACATCTATCAAAACTCAACATTTCAAGTTCAACATGCAAAAAAAAATGCACAACATTTTGGTTAACTCCACCTCACCAACGACATAGTAGCCGTGTGGGTGTTTTACTTTCCATGAAGCTTACAACTCCCCCGAAACTCCGGGAAAATTCATCTGCTGTCATAAAAAAAAACCCCGCCTGTCGAGAAAGCTGGGCACATTCTGGTAATAGCTTTCAGCCTGGAATTAAAGGCGATGCAACATGGTTTTTAAAGCCACAACAAAGAGGGAAAACCCATTGAGCCACGAAAAAGACCCCTCTTACTTTCCATTTTTACGAGTTGTTTAAAAGGGATTCTTATAGTGGTTTATTTATTATAATCCCCATTTAACTGTATTAGTATAATCCCCTGTATACCCTCAACAACCATGATTTTATTACCGTCCTTTTTTGAGGAAACAGGATTCAAGAATGGAGAATAAATTGGACAGGACCCTTTTTTGGCAAATCATGGCAACCAATCTCCCCCCCAAAAAAGGATTGATTTTGAATCTTCAAATTCAGGTTTGAACTGTATGAATGACTTATAACCAACCAATCAAAAAAAGCCAAAGAAAAGAAGACCCAAATCAGACGGTAGTTTATTAGCCCTCCATTTCTAGTTGGTGGTTTCAACTCATCTGAAAAATATTAGTCAAATTGGATCATTTCCCCAGGTAAGGGTGAAAATAAAAGATATTTGACACCACCACCCAGTCCTTTTGAAATACTAAAAAAAACACCTCTCCCACAACTCCCACAGCATCTCCCCAAAACTGGCCAACCTCCGCATAGTTGGTAAAGGCCGCTCCCCAAGCGAAACCTTCGCGTGCGGTCATCAAGGTCACTTGAAATCCTTCAGGTTCAGCACTTCGTGCAACAACTTGTGGTGAATCTTCGAAATCGTTGCTGTCTTGTACCTGATGGGATCATTCACTGGGATCACTGGTGAAGGTTGAAGGTTGATGGTTGGGGGGGATTTCCAACAGTTGATGGTTTTGAAGGTTGCGGAAGATTGATTTTTTTGGGAAGCTTGGGGACCGATTGTTGAAGGTTGATATGAAGGTTGGTACCGGTTGTTTGTGATAAATCGGGAAGGTCGGATACTAAACACATGTGTATATGGGTGTTTCCTTAAATGGTTATCCCCCCCAAAATGGATGGTTTATAATGAGTGAGTGGATGGTTTATAATGGAAAACCCTATTAAAATTGATGATTTGGGGGGTACCATAATTTTCGGAAACATCCATATATATGATATAGCTGGTGTGATTTGATTGGTTGAACATCAAGAATGGCTTCATACTTGATAGTTGATTGCCAAAAAAACACATGTTTCTGAAAGAAAAGCTGTGCTTGACAAACATTTTCTTGAAACATCTTTGGCATTTTCAACTTTCAAGGATGTTTCAAAACCACCCAAAAGACCCGCGATATAGAAACCATTTCGGAATCAACGACTACCTTACAACTGCTGCGGGTTTTTGAACAAAACCAAAACCATACTAGCTGGTGGTTTCAACCCATCTGAAAAACATTAATCAAATTGGATCATCTCCTCAGGCAGGGGTGAAAATAGAAAATATCTGAAACCACCATCTAGTATATAATCACCTTCTCCCTGAGAAACAGAATGATCATCTTCAACAAACACCTTTCAAGGTACCTTTGGGCGTAACCCTTCCTCAAAAAACAAAAACACTCCCGAAATCCCAAAAGCGAGGGGTTTGGAGATTCCTTTAGAACTGGGTCGCCACTTCTTTTGCAAAAAATATTTTTTGCATATGTTTTCCTGCATGTTTCAGCCATGAATATACTCTAGACTAGATTAGTTCAACCAAAACAATGGTGTCACACCATATGTTGTTTTCAGCATGTCAGTAGAGAAGTGATCCCAAGAAAGGTGAGCATCAACATCGGATACTGCTGATTTGGCTTGCACGATTCATGGTGAAGGTTGGTTTTCTTGGATCATCTCATGCGAACAAACACAAATCCTTGGGGTTGTAAACCATGAACTTTGGAAAATAGCTCTTTTTTGATCTTAGAGCTCCTAGATGCTCCTAGTATTCAAGGTTTACTTCCGTTATATGTACTGTAATATTATCATAAATATATACGAAAACACAACCCCTCTATAAGGCTAGGCAAAGCTTTTCACCCCCAAAAATCAAGGCATAATTCCTCAAAGGTCAACTGGACTCACTGCTCATCCAATTCTTTTCTCCTTGTGACTTGTGTTGTTGATAGAGGTCCACCTGGGATAAACAAAAAAAACATACGCGCGGTGTCCTAAGGCCCTAACACCACGTTCGTCCCTGAAAATGAAATGGTTCGAAGATGACCAAAAAGGCATTTTTTGGGGTTTTACAGACTCTATCTTTTTCCGGGCGATTTTCGGAACTTGCTGGCTTATTTCAGGGAGGGTATATTTTCAACAAATAACCCATGGTAGAAAATCACACTGAAACTACCACTGAAACCACGTTAAACCAGGGTCCCTTGATGCTGGACCTTCAGAAAACGCCGAGGTGCATAGAAGGTCAGAGGTCCTGCCATGATACCATCATTGTTGCCATTGAAGTCCTGGTCCCATGGCAAGAAAAAACAATCAAGTTTGACCCATAACTGTTCATGGACATTATCTAGTTGGTGGTTTCAAGCCCTTTGAAACATATTAGTGAAATTGGATCATTTCCCCAAGTAGGGGTGAAAATAAAAAATATTTGAAACCATCACCCAGCTGTTTATGAAAATTATATACATGATACCATGTGAAAGAAAACATATCATCTTTTTTGGGATGGTGAAAAAAGTGACCCGAAGTCAAAAGTTTGTTGGTGACGAACCCAACTAAAGGATAAAAAGGTCACGGCTTGAATCAGGATATTTGGATATTACCAATCATCGTCATCAACATCATCATCATCATCATCATCATCATCATCATCTTTCACCAGGCATTCCAACTCAACAAGATCCAACCCGATTTTACCATCCCTGTCTTTCAACATCGTCCTCGATGTAAACGAACAAACTGTAAAGTCGATCTTGGCTTAGTTGGCAGTTGGTCATCAAAATCTCCTGGGAAAAAGACACAGGTCACCCGTGGCAGATGATTTTTGGATTTTTTGGTGCAGGTGCTGCGCAAAAAATGAACAGTTCAGAAAAATGGTTGGCATTTGCGTGTTCTAGTCTTTACAAAAACAAATTATTTTGAGTACATGATGGTGGGGTTACCCTTTCGAAATGCCAAAAATCACATCATTTACATCATATTTACAGTACCTTCTGGCACATGATTTCATCTGCATAAGATCAACTTCCTACCCAAAAAACGAAGAAGCAAGCAAACATGTTTTTTGTGTAGCAAAAACACAGGGTTGAAAACATGAGATGATTTCAAAAAACAAACTGAAACCTCAAGCAAAACACCTGGGATTTCAAACAATGATGCATTTTTTGGTGGTTTTGATGGATGAACATTTTTTTTTTGGAGGGTATCTTGGACCTAGAAATTAAACGACACATTTGATTTTCACACAGCGGTTTATGTTGGTTTCTGAACCACGTCTTTCAAGCACCACCTTCAAATTCCCACTTCCATCCTCACCCTTCTTTGATCTTACTAGTGCTACCCACCTCTTTCTTTTGTAAATATCTTGTAACACCATATTAGTAAAACACCTTCCCCCCCAAACTATGACACCTCATTTTATCTCACTTTCCATCCATCACCAACCCCACTCTTCCATCTCCATACCCCCCAATGCAACCAACTCAACTCCAAAAAAAACAGCCCAAACACCACCACCATCCAAACAGCCACCCCCTTCTTTTCGGCCTTCCCCCCCCCCCAAAAAAAAACAACAACCTTCTTTTAACCCCAAACCAACCCCGACCGACTTCACCTGTAGACTTCCAGAGAGCAATTCGGAAGTTCGTTTGCAATCTGCTGTTCCCAAAGCTCCGGTACCCAACTTCACATCCTGCAGGTCGGACATCGTCGTCGCTCGGTTTAGTGGTGTTGGTTGGTGAAGTGAAGATTCATATAGATAGCACATATGGTGAATATATATAGAAGTAATATAATATGCACCCTTTTGTTTGGCATATTATGAAGTATTGATAAAGAACAGAGATTGGGGCTGGGGCAGTTGTAATGTGTTTTGCTCACTAGTTTGGGAGTATTTGAAGTGTAATTTCTATTTGCAAGGGTTTGAATGATACATGAGGAACTATAATCTCTACATTTTTTGACTTCAGACTTGACGTTCAAATGTTCAATCAAAACTTTTCTAATGAATTTACTGAAACAAGAATAGCTGTAACCGTCATTCCTAGCCATCTGGCAAATAAGTCTACAATATCAACTTCCGGTTCCACATTCTTCCAAGGGCAAAGTTTTTTTGTTTGGGTGGGTGGAAACATGTTAAAACGCCTACCACAACAACCTATCTATGCTTGCATTTCTGCCTGGCTTGCGTGATGATGTCGTTGTATGTAATGAAAAAACTAGAAGTTGAGGAGGATTACCATGACAAGGGATGCGATTTCAATCTTTTTCTTGCATTTTTTTCAGATTAAAAGGCCGGGGGATTGTTTTAGTTCATCCCCAACAAGAAAGTTAAATCAGAATCGCAGTTGTTTTTTGTTGTTTCGTTGCTCCACTGCAACCAACCAGCAACAGCAACAGCGGGGTCATAAACCCACCCCGATGCTTATACCGTTGAAGCTCTCAACGGGACCGACCACGGGGACCCATCGCCTCAACGCTTTGCACGATGTTGCCCTCATTGACCATGCACCAAAAACGTCCCGTGAAGGATGCCGTCATCCTGGATGTCAAGATTTGGGGAAAATGATGGAAAGAGAAATGATTACAAAATGATGTCCATTTAGTGATATCCAAATTAACAAATGCATGTCATTTAAATACACATAGACATGAATGACATCATCATCACCATCATTCAGGTTAATTATCATGATCATCTCACATCATCATCCAGTGATACATTAGTCATGTCTTTTTCTTGGCCTTTTTTTTTAAATAATCCTCCCACACTCCAAGGAATCAGACCGAGGCACTGGAAACTAAAACCCAAACCGGTGATCTCCGAAACGATGGAGGGATACACCACGAAGATGTTGGAAGGTGTTACTTGAAACCTGACGGCATGGGTCCCATGTGTTTTTTGGCTGTACAAATGGAGCAGTTGGGAAAATAGCATTTATAACTCTTGGAAAAAAAACGACTTTCATATACAATCAATACCGCTTAACAAAACAAAAAATCAATACAGTAATTGGTAATTGGATCTTCCACATGAAAAAGCCTGTTTGGATTCTGCTAGTATCTTAAGTATTTTGTTGAACCACTATCCAGAATAACTCCAAGCCAAAACCTTCAAAACCTCTCCGGCGCCGAGCAACGTGACCGTCCCAGCAAAGCTGCCATCGTTCTGCTGCGTGTTGCTGCCCTTTGCCGGTGCGTGTTGGATTTTTCATTCGGCGAGGCTTTTTTTTCAACAACAAGTTGCGAAAAATCAGAATTTTCCTCAAAAATGGTGTGGAAAACAACACCTATTTACAAGCATGTAACATGAGGGATGATTCCTTTCCACAAAAAATCCACCCATTTTGCAATAGGGAACTCCTTCTCACTCCAAGTTTTAGACAAAAAATATCGAACGTTACACCACCGAAGTTTAACATAGACCCTGAAAAAATGCTGGTTGGAAGTCTACTTTCCTATTGGGAAGGTAGCTTTTCAGGGGCGAACTGTTAAACTTCGGGCACGTCAAGAAAGAAGTAACCAGTAATCCCCCCAATTGTTCTTAGATGTTCTTAGCTTTAACTAACCAGCAACCCCCAAATAAAAAAGTACCCGCGTATCGGGTTCACTGAGTTTAGACTTATATACATCCGCGGTTCTAAGATCATGTTCACCTCCTTTCAGACTGGACAACATCTCACTGACTACTTAGGATGCTGGACAAAAAAACTGGCTGAAAAAAACACTTGGTCGACTGGCCCTTCGTGAAAGGTGGGCCAGAAACCAGCTATAAATGGGGTGAAATAAGCCCCTATAAGTAGGCTTATTTCACCCCAGTTGCCAATTTATTTTCGGCCATTTATAGAAGGCATAATTCCATTTGTAACCATCGTAGGGAACGAGATAATTTTCAGCTTTTTTCAATGCTTAGGATGTGATGATTCATTCCTTCATTCCGTACGGATCAGCCAATTTGATTCCCAAGATGTTTACAATATCAACTCTAGCTGTCTCCACAATGCTTTTTGAGCTGACCTCAATGAAAAGATCTTTGAAATCAAACCGCAAAAAGGACATACCAGCAGCTGTTGTTTTATTTTGAATAGAGTTTTGGTTCATACAATGGCACCCCGGGGTAAACCACTTCGGCTAATCTTTTTACCCCCATCTTTTCTCCATCCACTTCCGGAAAAGTGACCTCAATATAGGCATGGAGTGCATATTCTGGTCCACTGTTCAACTTGCAACCAGACAATCGGAAAGATTGCCTCAAGTTGTTGTTGCCGGGCGCCGTCGTTCCGTTCCAAAAAATCTGAACAAAATTCTGAATCTCGACTCAATTCCGTACAGTGACGCCGTACAGTATATGTTTCTAGGTTGGGATTTATAGACGGATTTGGTCCAAATCAAGAATCTGGAATTTCTTTGTAAGGGAAGCTTTCAGAAACTGCCTTTTTATATCTATTTATAGGGCAGGTGAGTAATCCCCTTTAAAGGTCACGAAAAAACAATCATCATTGAAACTTCATTGTTCATAATGTTCTTAGCCTTGAGAAACTACGAAACCCCGCCAAGAATCTGCGGTACAACACCCAGAGACCAAGTTTGGAAAAAGGAAGTTTTGTTAAGAATCAAACTGGCAATTTTTTGTGTGTGAAAGTTCTAGTGTGTGTGCCTCTTGGTACCCACATGGCATCTTTCAGAGGTTTCAGCTTTCACTATGCTTTTCTTGGAGGGGGTATTCTGACATGTTTTTCCGCCGAAGTGCGTATCTTTTCAATGCATTCTAAGTTCTACTTGGGATCTAACACAACATCCAAATGGCAAATGAAAGTTTATCGAGATTCCCTCCAAAAGTCTCATAATCCTGGTGATGACGATAACATCCTGCAGTTTTGTATCACAAGTTTTACTAATTGCATAAATTAAAAAACCCTAAACCATGGGTACGTGCCAATCAACAAACCATCCAGAGATTGCTAACAAATGGATCACATACCCTACCATATGCCAACAAACCCTGCCAGCAACCAGCCAAGTAGCAATGACACATCCACATATTGTTGCAACAATCGACAACCAGTGCTTCCCACTGCTCCTGTACCAGCCTGGAGCATATCCCAGCTTTGGAAAAGGAAAGTCAGGAAGGTATCTTTTTGAAATGGAACCAGCATGCAGGTATCTTAATATGGCTGTTTCCGAAAACAGTGGTACCCCCCAAATCATCCATTTTGATAGGGTTTTCCATTATAAACCATCCATTTTGGGGTACCCCTATTTTGGAAACACCCATATAGATCTAATGAAGCCAATCATTTTCTTCACTGAGTTTCAAATCCTGTTGATTTTTTCAAACATGTTTTGAGAACTTTTTGCGGAATTCTCTCCGCATTGTCTTTTGTCCACGTTTTTCTTCACTCTTTTGCTCGGAATATTTAATATGTTTTTTGGTTTGTCTTAATCAGGAAAACACTTTTGTAGGGATAGGGGGATAGGAAAACTATGTTTCAGATGTTTTTGGTGAAAAAAAAGGCTAGAGATTTTGGGTGTGTCTGCAAAGTACTTGATGCCCCAAATTCAACAGGGTTGAATCAATTGACATGTATAAATAGTATCTATAGTATCCAGTGGAATTTGGGAACTTGTGCGACATGTTTTGGAGATGCACTTCATTTTCGCAAAAGTCTTCTAGAGGAGGGTCAACCATGACACATTAATCAAGCTTTTTGAGTTAATTCATCATCACATCATTCAGAATCTCAGATGGCAAATAAAACATTGATTGATTGAGAAGAATCATTAAGATGTGATTGCCGCCACAATAAGATTTCACTCACTTCTTCTTGAACCATCTCCCCCTCAAAAAAAAATCTTAAAAAATCCCCAAAGCCTCCCATGATTTTTCTTGCAGAATCCATGCACCTTGATCAGATCGATCGTAAGAGCCACAGGACCCACAGTGATGATGAGCCACAAATATCCCGGAGCCCTGTCGAAGGTCCCAAGGTCCAGCCACTGATACACGTGACCCGATTGAGGAAAGGAAACCACCCCCCCAAGTTCAACACACCCCTCCTCCCGCAAAATCGCCGGGCTCCCTTATTAAAGGGGGCCCATGAGTCGCCCATCATCATGTCGTCCCATTTTCAGGTGAACCAGCCGTCAGACTTTCAGGGGTGTCAAAATGTGAAACCATACAAGTATCAAACAAAAAAAATCCAACTATTCTGACTTCAAATTGGATCACTGTTTCAAAGGAGTGAAAATGAAACTTCAAAAACCACCACTGAAGATTTACAGTAATTTGAAGTTAGAAATGATGAAGTTACACAGATGAGTCTAATTTTGTGACAGAAAATTCATCTTCCAGGGACCCATTTTGGGGACTCTTCACTGACCTTTTCAGTTTTTTTTGACCTCCATTTGGGTCATCAAAAGGTCACTTGGAAGAAGCTGATATCTCCACACCCCACGGGGAAATTTGGAGCCAGGCATGGCTGGAGCTGTCATATTGATGCAACTTGCAACTTCCTATCCGTGGATTATATAAATTCCAAGTATCCAAGGGTTGTATACCGCAGTTTTTTGCGGGATAATTATACAACATACCATTGGATAACAGATTTTTTGGGGTTCCGATATGGTCAGATCAGCTTCTTTTCTTCATAAGTTTTCCTTAGACAGAAGCCACATTCCAACCCCAAAAAAGCAACAACTTTAAGACTTAAACCACCAAACGCTTCGTTTCAAAAAACACCAAACACATCCTATTTACCTCCATCCCCAAGCCCAACAACAGAAGAAACCAAAATCTTCTTGTCAAACTGCCAACCATCAACCCCTGTAACTAATGATTTGACTAACCCCAAGGGTACCAGCTGCCTGGTACGCAACTGCACGGTGATACCATCACCACTAGGTGCTCCAGAAATGGTCGGATAGGTCGAGAAGGCATTGGAAGCTTCACGAGCACCAGCAGACGCCTTGGTGGGGCAAAATTCCATGGTAAAACTTCACCAGACACATGGAACTTCTTGGAAAGGATGCATGTAACACATGTTTGCAGGCAATATCGGTTGATATCATTACACATATAGATCAACAGTATCTATTATCATACTGTAGCGTAGTACACTGCCACTTGGATGAATTTATTGTGGAAATTCAGTTCCATGAAGGACAATTTTTTAGGTCCCGGATCTAAAATAGCGATGATGATTTTCCCTGCAGGGATCATCATAGTACCAACCCCAAATAATGCACTATCAACATGGCAAATCACTCAGATTTACCATACACTTTGTTTTGTTTGACTCATTTTGACTCCCCCAATATGAGTTTTTCAAATGACCCTCCCATGGTTTAGGCAGGGCCCGTTGCTACGCCCAGGTGCCGTCTCGACAATGCCATCCAAATGCGCACCAATGCCAGAAATATAGGCCAAGACGGTATACCGACTGCCCACTGTCAACAAACAACCAGAGAAGACCCAAGCCTAACAAATCTGGATGTTGGTGGTTTTAGTGGTGAGTGGTGCTTGGTGGTTTTGGTGGTTGGTGGTGACTTCTTACGAGCTTTTTTGGTTTGAAAAAGGTATGGATATTTTGGACGAAATTCGTCACAATGAAGGAATTTTGATTCGGTGAAATAGCATCTTGGTGTTGAATTTCAACACTTTTCACAATGACTTTATAACTCACACCAGCTTCTTCCAAGTGACCTTTGGATAACCCAAACCGAGGTGACTTAAGACTTAACCCCCTGAAAAAGTCACCCAAAAGACCCTGGCATTTTCTTCACAAAATTTTCAGCTTTCAAAAAATCGTCCTACATTTTTCCGATCTAAATTCAACCATCAGAGCTTCCAATCAAAAATCCATAGAACCCAACCCGTTGTTGAAGTGTTTGGACGAACCCCCACCCAACCCATCCCATCATCCCATATCATCCCATCGACCGTGGTTTTTTTGGGGGCGTTCCGAATCCAACCCTTGGCCTCTTCGCGATTGGCAAAGAGTTGCCGTGGTCCATGTTTACAAAAGGGTCCACCCAAAGCGCCAATCAAATCATAGACCATCTCCTAGAAAAACGCCGAAGGACGGAGTCGTTTGATACGGAATTTCCAAGGTCAAGGTGGGGCCTTGGGGATTTTTTTGGGTTAAGGTCACGTGGTGGGTGGTTGTTGACAGGTTCCAAGGTGGAGTTGTTTTTTTTTGCTTGGATGGTTGAGATGGTTGGATGGGATTTTGGGTAAATTGATGAGTGAAGGAAACAACAAATCAAGGAGGTAACATGGGAAAACTAATGAACAAATACTCCCCACTTTTATGAACTTAAAGAATTAAAAAAAATAGGTACAAAACAATCAAAACATACTGGTCTCCAACCTTGAAAACACAAAACATGTTTTTTTCATCGGCCCGGGTTGGACACCGGCAGCGACACCTTGTTGGCGTTGCGTGCTTGTGCTTCGGATAAGATCATGGCCCATCCAAACCCATCACGACGTGGTGTGAAGGCCAAGGTAACTCCACTTTCCTGAGCGTCACCAAAAACAACAACGTTCCTTGACATTGCAGGTGAATACCTCCTGAGGTGAATGGTGCTTGTTATGGTAGGTTTTTTGGGGTGTCCGGTCACATTCTTCTCAGTTTCCGGTGGCAATGAATGTCTAGGGAATGTTCTTCTTAGTTTTTTTGTAAGTGAACTGCGGCAAGCAATTTGGTGAATTCTCACGTGGATGAAGCTATCTAAACAATGGAAAAAACAAAGCCCCCACTTTTTTCTAGCGGGAAAAAATGAATCTTCGTTCAAACTGGTTTAAATGTGGTTGAGTCACTTTCTAAAAACATTTCTTCAACTATAGAATCATCACCAAAAGATTCTAAGGATGAGAAAACCCAACGAAACAACTTGCTTTTGTTAAAATACAACTCAACATGACCCGAACTACATACACAAATCAGACCAAACACATGGGCCACATGGTTTTTTAGAATGGGTGAAAAAAACAACATGTCCCAAAAGTTTGAAAAAGGGCCGAAATGAACATGAAAACTATTCCATTGTTACTCTATTGCTTTTAATCATTCCAAATCTGCCCGAAAATATTCCGTATGTTCTTTTCCGGGAAGATTTTGTTTCCACTTGGGATGTCTGTTTTTTTTGGGAAGCCAAAAGCCATTTTGGTGCTTTTAACCACCAAGGCACGGTTAAGGGACTGTTCAAATGAGGTGAGCTGCTGAAAGTGTTCGAAAGACCTGTGATGACCTGAATTCTTTGGTCTTTTTGGTTGAGGTGATGGACATTTAAGGGTGTATACTACCCCCGCCAATGCCAAGCCCTCCACAAAGGCCTTACTAAGGGATATATTTTTTAAGGGACAATGATGGTTGAGCCATTTAGAAGTTCTGCTATTTCCATTGCTGGGCTCGTTAGATTTCCACGATGAGAGGTCGATGATTACATTCCCTGAAACTAACATGATAGCACCTACCAGGGGTTGCGTGGGGCCCCAGGGGAAATTTCATCGTCTTCCAACCACCCGTTTTCAGGGGCTTCTGCTCTTAGTTTCCGGGGTTTGGTATGTAAATACTTGAGGGGACGATGTGTTTCCGCGTTTTTTTTCCATGGAAAATGATGATCGAATTCCTCTCAGCACGTCTTCTTCTTGACCTTTTAGGGTTGATTCATGGAAAACCAAAACAAAAACCTCGCAAACATGTTGATCAAATCCACAAGAAACAAACTAATAATGTACACATCCCCAAGTTGAACAAATAATGACTTCAAAGTTAAAGGTTGATTGGAGTGTCCAAACATTGAAAAAAACCCGTTGCCAATGATTTTGTGGCACTTTTGGTGATAGTTTCGTTTGGTTTCGAGTTGACATACCTTGCTTCTGGGTGGTAGCTATATTGCTTGCTAGCAGTATCTCCCCAATGTTCAACATATGACATATGTGAATGTGAAAATCCTCTTTTGGGGGAGGGAAACCATCATCATCATCATCATCATCATCATCATCATCATCATCATCATCATCATCATCATCATCATCATCATCATCATGCCCCCCGAAACCAACCGGATTTTCACAACATGTATATTTATAATTTCTGATTTGAAACCATGGCCCGAGGGGAAATGAAGCAAGGGACAGTACTTTTCATCTTTCCACCCTACCACTTTAAACTAGGGAAAAAAACAATCAACCTCAAAACATGGGAAAAAACATGGGCAAAGAAAAAGTTCGGAACTGATGAAACTGTTGGAAACCCCAAAAAACCTCATCCGCAACAGATCCATCCACCATCCGCAGCGACTTCTGGGACTGTGTGGTATCCTCCCCGATCCAAAAAAAACATTCGAAACCCAGCAACCTCCGAAAACTACAAACCCATATGCTCCCAAATTGATGGAATATCAAGCGTATCCATTTGGGCTTTCAAAATTGGATGGTCAATGAATTCCGGAGCCTCTGGGAAATAAAACCACACGTTTTTTTCGTCATCCGGAGTCATCCTTTACAAATTTGCAGGCAAAAAATGATGGATAAATAGATCCCCTTCACCTCTCATATTCCTGCCATCTGTTCCCCCCCAACCAACTACTTACTCCCAGTGTAACAACCAACCAACTCTTTTTTTTTTTCGGGGCCCAGGTCACCGTAAAATAGACACCGCCGGACAGCGTGCCGTCTTCAATGCCCGCGTTGAAACTTTCCACGCTCTGCACGTAGACCACCTGGGGTCCCGTGGGGGTCGGTGAGGTGATTGACGGGACCAATGGCCGGGTGGGTTTCCAAACATAATTCTCCATTGGGAAATCCTGAGATTTCAGGATTTTGGAAAGACCTGAATGAAGGAAAATCCCATGATTTTTGTTTTAAAGTAGGGAGTAAGCCTATAGAGATGGTGGATCTTTTCATTGCATATATAGCTCTACTAGCTATGCCAACAAGAACAAACAATTTTCCATCCAAAGGAACAACTTCAACCAACTTACTGATGAGGGCGGCAAGCCACAACCTCATCCATTCATCAATATCCTCCAAAGGATCCATGGATTTTCAGCGTTGACTTTAACTATCCTTAGAATCACCCACGACTCTTAACACCACCAACACCACCAACCCAACCTATCTCACCAACCCCTAGGGCAAAATACACCTACGTACACCTGGGATGATTTTCTTGTCATCTTTCATCTTATTAGCTGAAATGTGCCTTCATTCCTTATGAACTCTTGTTTTTTTGTCCACCTGAGCAGCGTGAAACAAAGCCTTATGACATTCCATTATACTGATTGGTTTATAGGGATCCTTATATTGGCTTTTTATAACCCCTATATATTTTGGATAGTTTTTCATCCCCTATATCTTTCACAACCGACTAGGTTTTTTTCTCCTGCAACCCAAGGGGCCACGGCATATTTTCCACCATGCTCCAAAAAACATCCCGTCGGATCAGTAGGATCATCATCACTACCCAAACGCCATAAATAATTTGTGCCACGGGTCACCACCTGCAGCGCAAGGTAGAGATGATTTGGAGGTCGAGGTGTTTTTCTCAAGAACAATGGGCTGAAGTTGCGGGAAACTCCAAAATGAAAGGAGGGAACATCATGATGGCAGAAGTGAGTATATCTAAATTTAAGGGATAAGGCAACTTTTGGTGTTGGATGATTACCTAGAAACTACCTATATAGTATACATACTTAAAGCCAAACTAGCTGACCAAGCAGGGATGTTTTTTTATTTTTTCAGAAAAAAAACAAACAACATGTTTTTTTTTCAAACGTTTTGTCTCGTTCTATTCCATTGATCACCTTGAAAAAATGTGTCTGTTTTTTCTGGGTGTTAAATTCAAACCCACCACCACCCTCCCAACCTGTCGTTGGCGGATACATAAGGCTCCACCCACGGCATAACTACCCGCCTCTCCGGGGGGGGCCATCCGAGGAGGATCTGTTGATTTTTGGAAGGGAAGTTTTGAAGAGTTTGACCTTTGGAAAATGTTGATGTTTTTTTTTTGGGTGTGGAACGTTATAACTCTTGGGTGGATTTGACTGATGTTTTTTGGAGTGGAAAGTAACTTTTGGAATAAAATACATTTGTGTTTTTTTGTTTTAGCTCTTGGGTGGAAACCTGTCTCACTGGGGATTGGGGGTATTAGCGATTCAGCAAATCATGAGGACTGAAAGCGGTGTCTTCTTGAATGCTTTGAAACAAACATAAAAATATCAACTCCAACTCTAACTCCTTTCTACCTCTTTCCGTCCAGACTGACTCAACAAAAATCATATCCCAGCGCCTTGAGTGTGGCAACAGTAATGTTAGAAGCATTCGCTTCTGTCATGACCACTGCCCATGCCTTAACAAGGGGATGGTAGTGGTAGTGGTTGTCAAACAAAACCGTGGATTTGGTCAAACGAAACCCAAACTGCATTTGTAGGGAAAAAATCCGAAAAAAAAACATCCGAAAACCCTCACAACTTCCCTACGAATCAACGAATCGCAGCTTTTTGGGATCCATTTTTTCGTGTTTTTTTTTAAGAATCTCCTGACAGAAACATCGTTTTCTGCCAAGATTTTGTTAAAATGATGTTAACATGAAAAAACTAGCTTTTTTTTGTAGGGAGTTCCTAGAAAGAATCCTATCTTCCCCAAAAAGAAATCATCTGAGATATCAGGATGTTACTACGTATATTTTTATATCCCACAACTCCACGAACTTCACGAATCCAAGAGACATAGCCATTCACCGCCGTTGGTGAAAAGCGTAAAGTAACCCCTTCAGGTACCGGTGTTGATGCAATCGTCGGATGCATAAAGAAGGCACTACTCACCTGCTTGAGACACCGGTTTTTGTTGGGATAAGGTTGAGGTGAAGAGGTAGAACATCATAAATGAAATTGGGGTATTTCTGAGGTTGAAGGAAAGCTATCTATCTTTCTATCTATCTTTCATAGCTTGCTCTAGCCCCCATCGGCCAGCCCCCCTCCAAAAACCAAAATTTCAAAGAATCATGTTAAGCAGGTTTT
>DF241659.1:0-73150 GCA_000507305.1 Breviolum minutum Mf 1.05b.01 | reverse complement strand
TACTTCTCAGAAGGAATGTTTACATATTTTTCACATTGAAATGGAAGGCCAGACTAGTGCTGTGTGCCCTGGCATCGAGCACGGGACTAAAGCTTGAGAAACAGGTGCAGGCTAGGAACGCCAGGATGCGGAGCTGTCACTGGTCAGAGGCGTTTGAGCCAATCAGTTTGAACTCTTTGATCGCGTTTAATTTGATTGAGTAGGTTTATTATGATGGTCTATTATTTTGTATTCCAGGAAATTCTGGGCGGGAGGGCCTCCTATTCCCAAATAATTACTTCTGATACACTTCCGGTTCCCTACACAAGGCGGCGAGGGTTTCTTACGGGAGTATGCGAAGGACATAGGGAAAGGGTGCCACCATTATCCACTATTGAGGGTTTCTGAATTTTTCCCTTAGCCTATCTTAGCCTTATCCCTTTGTCATTTTTTGTTCAATTTTTGATCATGATATGCGTTGCTAGTCAATGCTAGTGGATCTGCTGCTTGTCTCTGCAATTCAAATTGTCCTGTCTCAGTTGGGTATGGTTGTGACAATGCGTGCCTCTGCGACAGCCAAAACCTTTCCATTCCCTCCAGTTCCTAATAAGAGACAGATAGAAAGCAACTTCGCAATGTCATTATTTGAATAGTACCAGCCATAATCAGAATATATTCTAGGTATCCAGCCTGTCAGAGATCTTGGTGAGTGTGAGATGCACTTAGTGTTGTATCATCAGCTCTTAAACTGCAATACACGAGGTATGCTGAGAAACCTCGGGTTTTGGCCCAACTAGGTTGCAATGATGTTTTCTGGTGTCCCTTGGCATACTGACTATCTATTATATCAACATGTGAAAGCATTCTTTCCATTGAACCCTTTCTTATATAACGAGGAAGATAACACAGTATAGTATAGCACATCACTATGTCTCATCTTACCTTCAATGGTCACGATCTCTCCAATTCACGGCCTTTGACAGCCAGGAGTTTGACTATGATCATTTGCAAAGCAGCATCTTGGCAGCCACAGAGCTGAAGCAGTTGCCGACAGTTTGAGAAAAAGTACCGAAAAAATTCAAAAAATATATATCGAGATATCCGAGACATGTAGCCTCAAACGTTCCAGGCCAACTATACCATCCAGAGTTGCCTTCACAGGTATTGTGAGGATCCAGACAGTTGGTGCCAGCTTCGACTGGCAGAGGCCTCAGGGCATGATTGGCTCTTAGAGAACCGGCTTTCGACGATTGTGGCTACAAAATAGAGCGGATTGATGGCAAGCATCCAAAGAGCAAAAACTTGGACATGGCAGATGATGGCAATTGATCCTGAATGATAAACTTTAAATCCATTGATTGGTTATTTGAATTATTTCTTTCATGTGTTCTTGCTGAGGTTCCGTCCATTCAATCCTCAAGACGGCCTGGTGAGTTTGGGAAGTGGCTTTATTGTGCCTTGGTGTTTTCCTTCAAGAGGACCCAGTGATACTTCGAGGTGATTTGACTGCTTTCGCCATGGACAGTGGATTGGTTTGGTAAAGCAAGGACTTCATTGACGACCTGACTGTTGGGGCTATCCAGTACACAGTCTTAAGGTACAGCATCAAAACTGCGAAATGCCAGGGAATATCGATGAAATGAATCATCAAATCAAGAAGATAGTGGTCGCCCTTTCAAGGTGACTGACAAAATCTAAGATCCGTCACACCATGCCCTGAGATGAAAGACGATGCTGAGGTGCAGACAGAGCCGTACATCCTTATCGCGACAAACCAGCATGTGAACTCCTGAGGTATTGAATCTCGGATGACTGAGAACTCGATAGGATTCGTAGGAATTGAAAGAAATGATGAAATGCACGGATGTTTTTTTTTTCCAACTTGTTGTTGGCAAGATGGTGTGGACTAATCCATTGATCACTTTTGCTTTACATATCCATCACAAAAGGCAAGATATTGTTTTACACACTTGCATCAAAAGAGGCGACTACCCCACTAACACACTGTAGATACATTTTGAAGCCGAATGTAACACTCACTCGATCCATTCTGCGACCCAAAGACCATTGAGGTGATTAATGATGCACTGCGGGTGCAAATTCAGCTGTTGCTCCACAGCACGGCGACTCAGAAGGGGTGATATTTTGTCATGTTTTGTCGGTTTGTTTGAGCCCATCTTGCCACCTTGTCAGATGCTGTGAGGTCAGATGAAGTGGGATGTGCAAATTGTTTCTGCGTGCGTCGGGCTTAGTCACCAGCAGTTATTACCAGGCGAATGTGGCAACCTCCAAGAGGTAAAGTACCTGGAAGAAAAATGCATTGAGCATGCCAACGTATGAATTGCATATTTAAATGTACGGCTATAGTCAGTCTATCTTGTGCGATTTGTTAGATTTGGTTTGGAGGTTTGATGGGCACACAGCCAAGCACATGCCAACCACACTATACGTCAACAGCGCAATTCAATGCAATGGCGCATGCAACACAATTCTTACTTTTATCGATTTTGTATGTTTTTGCAATCTTTGTTTGTACTTCGTACTTCCGCAACCACGTCTTAGGTCCCAAATTCGACCTGGCCCTTTTGACCTTGAAGGATGACCAGGTGCGGTGATTCGCAAAAAGCTGGGTCCCCTGAGGAAATCGTACTTATTGAGACCCACGGACTTGATTGCAAAGGTTTCAAAGCAGACTGTGCAATTCCAAAGACTTTCTTTATTCATCTTTCTTCATATTCAAGTTGCTCGAGACAGCCACGCCTGCTAAGTGATGTTCGTTCTTTCCATGTCATACGCTTAAGAATAAGAATCCTGGAGCAATCAGGTGGAGGTCCAATGTGACGATGCTGTGAAACATGAAACCATCTTTCTACTTGTTTGCCCATTGTCCCCTGACAGGGCTTCAAGGCGACCCTCCAGAAAGAGAATCTCCAAGTGCAGCCGCTCATCTTGTCACTTGGCAAAAATGTTCTTCAATGCCTACAGCTTTTTTCGCCATGTGTTCTGATTTCTTTCAGTGCATCCGCAATCACTAAGTAAGGATATAGGCAGGTGTTGGATGTTCAAATCCTACTCGCAGAGGTCGAACCACGTGGCAGAGATGGGAGAAGATGTGGTTGCTCTGGGTTTTCCATTGGGTCAGAACTCTTTGAAAATCTCTAAAGGCGGACGGCTGATGATGGTGGCTGTTGTGTACCGTGGTACCTCCTTCATCTCAACAAGTTCTTCTTGAAGTGGGCTGTTTTGCTCTAAGATATCCGCGGACAGCAACATTGATTGATTTCCCCAAGATCAGGGAATTTTCACATACATGTTTTCAGAAAGTGCGTTTTTGGGGTCAATGCCTCTTGGCACCTATTTGCCCCGCTCGTTTTATTCTTTGGCAGGCATCAATATGAGCTGTCCCAGTGTGACTTATGACAGACGTCTCTTGAGTTTGTTGCCTTGGATCGCTAGGCAATGTGGCTGGCAATGAGATTGTCAGCAACAACCTTTGCATTCAGTGCAGACCTCATGTCAGAATTCCAGAAGTCGATGCGTTGTATGATTTTTTGAAATGATAAGTACAAATAACTATGCTTCATGTTCGATTCAAGTTTGATTTGTACGATAGATTGCGTTTAATGAATGATTTTGTTGCATACTCCGTCATTTCTGGCACTGAAGAGCTGCAAAATGACATTTAATTTGTTGTTTGGTTCACCAGCTGCAAATTCAAGGACATTCCACGACCCATTCCTGGACTCAGTCATATCTGGTCATATCAATCTGTTTGATGTTGTTACATATCACATGCATTTTCACATCTTATCACCTCGGATAGTTTTAAAGTGACCTGGCTGAAGTTCTCCAGCTTGGGATGCGGCAGGTTTTTAACAAGTTTTATCTCGTCGTTTCCAAGGTCCACTGCGCCCATCTCCCCTGGCAACAGTGACTCTCTCAGCTTGTTGCAAGAGCGAGATCCAAAAATGAACAGTACAGTTGAGAGATTGGTTCAGAGGAAGTTCAATGTAATTCCCACCTTTCCCAAACAACAAAGGAATATGAATATATAACCAAGTGCTTGCTTGTTTTCGGGAGGGAACTCAACTCAGAAGGAAAGCTCGTGTGGGAGAAAGTTTTACTTGGAGCTTAATGTGCGCCTTTTTGTGCTTCATTGACTTTTTTGCTGTTTAGACTGACAGAATATAAAACATAATTATATGAAGGTTGTTGAACCGGTGCAGCTTGATACTCTCCCGAGCCAGACGCAAACAAAAACACCTTTAGTCCCGCTGTCCATGCAAGTGTGCCAAATTTGCAGAATAAGGCGGTGGACCTTTGTTGGACACCGCGGGCAAAGAGGCCTTTGCCTACTTTGATAAGTCAATTCTTTTGTGCTTCGGTAGAAGCCTTTCCACAAAGTAGTCCTTCTACGATGGACATGTTTCTTGGGATATTTTACTCTGCCTGTTGTTCAGATGCTAACCTGTCCCTTCACATCTCAGCTCTGGAAAGAGAGGTCCCACAAATTCTTGCAAGGTCAAATAATGTCAAATATATATATATAGTTGGAGAATTTCTGAAATGAAATCTAGTGAACCAGTGAACCATGCCACAATATGCCACACGTTTTGACATCAACATGCAAGAGCGTCAGGTACTCGGCGTGAATTTCGCTGGTGCCACCCGAGGCATGGATGGCACAAGGATCAAAAGTTGGAGGATTTGTTGTCGTTGTTGTCGTTGCCAATCCTTCCAGCTCCTTTTTGATATCTCCTGTCTTTGTTCTGTCCTTGACCAGGAAACTTCAAATCTTGGATCCAACTTGCTACCATTTCCATCCATTTCCCTTCTACACTTGGCGTCTTAGGGTGAGTCGCATTGGGCCAGGTGAAAACATCAACTATGTGATCCCTGCCTTCAGAGTGCAGGTACCAAGGGTTTTCAGAGATGGGGTCGAGGTCGCTGGATAGTTTCAGTACTAGTGGATGTTGGCATATAATTAATTGAGAAATTGGAGTGATGAAAACATATGATTCCGGTTCAAACTTAACAAATGCAAGCAGCAATGAGGCTCGGACCGATGTGATTTGGTAGTGAATTTACATCTTTCATTCTTCAAGCGAAGAGTGTTTTCTGCTAGGCTTTGATCAATCTACACTTGAAGGACTGACGTTGGATGCAAACACCACCTCTGAAGCACGAATTAATTTGAAGTAAATCGGAAGCGTGGAAGAGCATGGTGCAACTACAACATACATTGGATGAGGAGAAATGCATTTTATATTTCTTGATTCTCTAGTCTAGCTATACACTTGTGGTCTTGCCTAGCATCGAATTTAGTCCTTTTAGTGTTAATTGCTAATGTACTGTACTATATATATAGTTTAAAAATGTATATAGTATAGGCTCAGGAATTAATCTAGAGATACTTATATGTACCTAGTCAAGGATTTAAACCAGTTGCTTGCTACCTGCAAAGACTTCCTTGGTTTGCAGAGGAGCAAGAAAAACCACCATGGAGAAGAGGTGGTGCGTGCCCCCAGGGATTGTAATTCCCTCCTTGGCTTTTGAAATGAATTCGCATGTCTACTATAGCTAAACGCGAAGTGCACGCAAGCTAAGTTTCAATGATGTTTTTTTGGCCTTGTCTGGCCTCGAACTCTGCATTTTTCACCCAAAACACCAACTCCATCAACGGTGCCATGAAAAACCATACAAGCAATAGCAACTCCCTGTTCTGAATGTCGGAGTTCTCTCTTCACCTTGGACATCTCATCCCTTCACCATTTTGTCTTTCTGGCAACTTTGCACCAAGGCTTTCAGACGCCTGGACATGGCCTCGTCGTGATCCATCCCAACGAGGCGTCTGTGGTGGTGTTCGATCTTGTTTGGCGGTGTAACATGTCACAACAAAGTATCGACAAGATGCACCCATCCCAATCTGTGAGAAAGTCCTAAACGTAAAAAATCTTCGGGATAAGCCTGCAGGAGGGTTTTCGGCCATCGATCCAAAATGTACTACAGACTGAAGCCGTACTGTAGTGCTCATGCAAGATCCTGTGCCTCAACAGTTTTCATAGTTTCGTACTCTCTGTTCAATTGGCATCTTGCTGTACGCAATGCTTGAAGATCTGGAATGATAGGTTTTAGGTGACCAGGTGATGTCAAGAAACAAATCCAATCTTGTTCTGTATATCAGCAGCGCTGGATAGAGTCAGAATTTGTTCATCCAGGGACAACATCTAAGAGTTGACTTGCATGGCCCAAGAGGCCTTGTACAACTTCTCTGAGGGCTGCAAGGCATGAGTTGTGGTATGTTGTGTCAAAATAGCGAAAATAGGTGATGTTTGTTTCCAATTATTGTCTAGAACATCTGGAGGGAAGTTGATCAAAGTGACATCATTTCACATCTTTCCACTCAGCGCAGAAAAGTCCCCAAATTCCGGCCCTCAGAGTGTTTCCGAACCAGGAGGGTGTCTTCGTAGCAAGAGTTCATGACGATGGCTTCATGAGCAAGGCAATTCGAGTGGATGAGACCGGGATGTAGAGCTCGGAGATGTTGCAAGATGTTTCTAAGTTCCATGAACCACAAGGTCAGTGTGGCAGATGCGACAGCATTTTGGCAGAATCTGTCAGGATCATATCTCTCTGATATATCCAAACATTTCTGTCACCTACTTCTTGGGCACGTTGCTGATCCCATGTTTGATCTGCATGACAGTGGGCTATACATGAAAAAATATGAAAAAATGATACATGCATCCCATCACACCGCACATGCTGTCACACCACATCACCTCACATAACAATTTGTATTCTCAACTGCTGTATGATTTGGTTTCGCGCTCTGAGAGAAGACAACGACCACATATGGCCAGTCTTGAGCCCAATTGCGGGAAATGTTCTTTGCTGGCTAGGCCAAACCAGCACTTCAGGAAGGCAGTATGCTCTTCTCGGTTCGGTCCTTGGTACACCCTGGTCGTTTTTCTTTAATCCTTTGGAATGCTTTTTTCTGCCAGAACGTCCTTTGTTCACTTTGTTCCGTGGGATAGATTCACATGATTCAGATAAATTCCTGATTGAATTTGAGGTGGCAGGTCGTGAATTGGATCGCTTCAGCAAAGCTGACATCAAAGATTTGATGCATGGAAAGGTGATTCGGGGGTTATCGGGGAAAGGGTCCTGGAAGTATCCTGAACGATACGCTGTCAGTTCACTTAATTGTGGGACAATCGTCGTTGAGTTGGGCATCACAATGAGTTTTGTGTCGAGAGGATTTTTTCATTGCCTCGTGTGCAACGTTTTGCTATCTGATGTCAGATTACAATAGATTACATATATTGCAAGTATAAGATATATTATAAAGTATCATAAATTTTGACTGGCAATTTGCACAGTAAAGCAAAGGACTTTTGGTGGTGCTTTCTATTTCTTGGGAGGGGTGGGGTCAATGCATGCAAAAATGGTGAGAAGTCTGTGCACTTTGTTTCTGTCTGGCAGACGACAGGCCGCTTTGGAAGACTTGTTTTTCATCCAGAAGGATCTCAAATCCGAGGAGCGACCCTAGCCCACTGGAAGATGCAAACCCAAGCTTATGCCAGATGGTTATAACATGCTACGCACCATTCTATCATGACCTTTAATGGCATTTTGTCGCCCATTTGTGAAAAGCTTTGGGGGCTTAGCATCCTTGCACATTGTATGGCAGGTGAGTTTTCAGTCTTGCTTCAAAGGCAAGATCACGGATCACAAGGCAAGCATCAAAAACACTCGGGTGATATTCTTGAAAGAGGTTCGGTGATGTGCTATGGTTTACTATGTTGCTTTCGATGCTTTTTGCAGTACTACTGTTGTAGTACTTTAGGTGCTAGAAGACACGAAAAGATACAAAAAGCACTTCTGTGCCTACTGTTCACATGGTGCATATAGATGTATAGATGTTGAAAACAGGACAACAACACATTGAACAGGGGGAACATGTTGCAGTGACACTGTGCTCGATGGACAGAGGTAGAGGATGTAGTGGATTGCTAGTCTACTCTCTCTTTCGGCTTCCACTGTCCCAGCATGAACTTGTCCCAACTTGTGTCAAATCCCTAAGTGGTAAACATGGATGCTTGAAGCAGGGCATTACACGTGGTCTCAAGACCAGATGTTTTGACATGCTCTCGGATGAACGAAGGTGAAAACTAGCAAGACCCCAGAGTTCGACCAGGCCTACGGACCCTGGAGGAAGGCACAAATTAGTGTGATCATAGCGTGGTTTCTGTTGGAAACCTATGCAACCCTGGTTCTCTATAATGGATGTCATGATGTCAATCATTTTAATATTTCTTAATTGCTTACATGTTTTTACACGTTGATACCATTCTATTACGTATCCTTTTTTAAACCAATGTTGGTTTAATTTTAAATGTGCAGTAGTGACAATTCGAGTTCGAAGTTTGATCATGACGGTGATTGGATTCTCCCTTCTCCCCTGGTCCTGAAATATCGTTTTCATGGAGACGATCCTGGATCGTACACACCATCCATAGTCAGAAATGAGATGAAATGAACAAGTGTCAATGATTATTTTTTGCTTCTATATATGGCAACACACTGTAACTAGTGCGGTCAAGGGTTTGATCCCAATTGACGAGGTTTTGCCCTTCGAAATCCCTGCCACCAAATGCGTGGCAGTGCAGGGCATTGTTTTTGTTGACGAGCCTGTCACGGATGGTTGGACCCAGCAGTATGCTCGGGCCCCAGTTGTGCAACATGCGCACTTGAAGCACCGGTGATGTGCACGGGGAAAAGTCCATGATCACTATACTTCTGGAAATGTTCCTTTCCATGCAACCAAGAAATTAATTTTACCTGCAATGCTAGATCAAAATGATGCGGCGAACATTCAAAGATGAAAGACGAGATAAGCAATAAGACTTGTGCAGAGACTCACCATGCAGCCGCCCTCCAAAGAAGGGAACCGTGCGAAATGTTGTCAAACATTGAGCAAGAAGATTGAAACGAGGACAACTTGACAAAGAAAGCAGGGCGTCTTCCATCCAGTTTTCTTCTTTTGGTCACATAGTAAATCAAGGCCCGGCTGACATAGTTGGATGTCGACATGCAAAGCCGTGCGCATATCATTTGTGGTACTAGTACTCCAAATGACCATCGAGTCCGTAGAAGATACCCTCAAATGAAACGAAATAGTTGTAAACTAGACGTGATTGGGTGTTTGCCCACGGGTTTCTCAGGTATGGGTATCAGCATTTTGGATAACCCCCATGTCTCTAATTACATAGGATATATTTTTGTGATAGTACTCATATACGTACATGATATGCATACACCTGCAAGGTATGGTCTATAAAGCTACTGTATCTACAATATACCGCATGCACATAGCAAGGGCATATTACATTGCATCCCTTGATTGCAGTTTCCATTTGTGTGTTGTATCTACAAAGCTGTAAATGGTTTCATGCTTCCTTTGGAGGTGTTTGAAACGCATAGTTTTTTCATTTCTATATTCCTACTGCCTGAGTCTTTTTGCTGGTATGACTCTCTGTTCTTCTACAGTCAGCTTCCTAAGGAGATCTTTGGAGACATTGGTGTGCCATGGCACTATTATGCGATGGCTGCGTCATGCAGTTACTGCAGTTTGCAAATCAGAGTCCTTTCGAGACATTCCAAAGGTGGCATATCTCCCAGCTGTTGAATGATAGCGATGACATTGGTGACCACTGCAGGTGATGGCCATGACCCAGAACCACGTGGCAGAGGTTGGAACCCTGAAAACGTTTGTGTCCGATCCGTTGAATGCATCTAAATGTTGCTGGTTGTATTGCAACCATTCATTTGCATGGCAGAGGGCCATAGAGGACATGAGCGAAACTCTGTCACATCTTAAATTGATTTGAGATTTGAGTATTCCTGGAATCAGCCTGTAGCATCTCATTAACCAATACTTTGACGACTTTGAGATCACCTTTATCACTTTGCAGATGCAGAACTATATGTTTCATCTGTGGATTCTCATCTTCCTCCTTAAAAAGTGCCAGGCCTTTGCACGTACCGGCTCTCCAAAAGTCACACGGTGGCTGCTGCCGGAGAGGACTACAAAGCCACGGCTCATGCGCCTCGCCACAGGAGGATGGGTATCGTGATAGTATGTGGGTATGTGATATGTGACGGTATTTGGGGCATGTGTATTCCTACAGCAAGACTGCGGCCACGATGATCAACTTTGTTCCTCGATTGTCATAATGACATGAACATTTATGAACATCTTGGGAAGAATGAAAGGCATCGACAACTCCTGAATTGTCGAATCTTAGTGGTGTCCGGAGGATGATGCTGAATTGCTAAATGTTAATATACTTATATGCTTGCTCACATGAAAATATCAAGCACTCGTTGCAAACTCGAAGCCGATGGGGATTTCAATTTGGAGATGATGAGAGACTGGCAAAGCTCCGGTTGCCCTCCGCGACACTGAAAACAGCTTGAATGTCATGTGTAAGTAGTTTTCAGAGATGAGAGATGGCACCAAATTCAACGTTATAGGACGTTGTTCTGAACCTGCAGAAATAGCTCCACCGAGGATTACATATGTGCGTCCTGGAAGCTACGCTTCTGAAACTTGGGCTGATATGATTCAGCTGCTCCAAAACGATTGCTGCAAGTGTACGGAGCCCTTCTAATTGATCTTAAGGAATGAGATGGAATGAGTACGAATCAATCAACTAAACAGGAAGCCTTTAGATAAACACATTTCAAGTATGAGGGGATGGTGAAAGTAGGTCGTTTGAATCGGCGAACGAACCTGCCACCAAAGGGCGACATGGTTGGGGACATCTCTAAGATTCTCCAAACTTATTTACAATCCAGAGATGCGGGATTTTGGCCATTTGCTTGGATTCTCGGGGGCTGCTTGTGCAGAGGCCGTGTAAGATTTGAAGGTTTGGAGAAATCCTGCTACTGCCAAGTGAAAAACATCCCCGCAATTCCTGTTGCCCTGCTGTTGCAACCCAGGAAATCCTTGCAGAAGGTTCTGCTGTTGAGAAGGCTAAGTTGTGTCGATTTTTTGCTGCAGCCAATCGCTAGCAAAAGCTTGCAAAAGTCCTACTAACTTCAGCTGAAGGTGCACCAGCTTGTCAGAAAGTGCGCAATTTCCATGTTGAATCCAGTCACGTGACATCATGTTAGAGGTCTGTAAATCTATTGTCAAACAATCCGAAAGCACGCTGAGGGCTTGGCCATCAAATTGTGGAGCAATCTGGCATGAAATCATGCAAGCATATATGTAAGCAACAAAACAACACAAAACAGGTTCAGCTTTATCGTGTGTGGTTGAGGGCCCCAGAGATAGAGAGTGGGAGACACTGCATGACGCCGCTATTCAAACATATCCAAAGAAAGCCTTTGTGCTTCGAAACTTTTGGACAAGCAGGAAATGTTTATGAAGTCAACCAACAACTAAAACCTGATAAAACCTGATCAGACTCAAAGCCAATATCCACCACAACCTTATACCTGACTGACGAAGAACTTGGCCTGAGCGAATGATCGATGCGATTCTCATCACCGGTCTACCAGCTTGCGGCCGCTCCACGCTGCTCGCGCAACTTCTTTCGGATCTGAAGGAAAGCGATGATTCTGTGCGCTGTGCAGTTCGGAGACACAGATGAGAGGGCATAACTCCGACCATTTCAGATGCAGAATTCATCACGAAGGGTTCGTTTAGTTGACTATCACTATATGAGTTGGACACTTCATATCATTTCATTTCCTGTGGTGTACCACTACAAACAAGAGGGAGTGTGAGTGAGCAGGGAATATTGAACGGCAAACTGCACTTATCACGGCTTCTGAAGAATAGTTTATCGATCAATATCAATCATGTGATAATGTATTATACTGATTTGTTTCAGACTTCAGGCTTGGAAAGATCTTGGAATCACGCTGGGGTTGACCTTTTTGTTGGCAAATGTAAGGAGCATCGTTATTTGGAGTACTCAGTAATTACTGGATGTTTTGATAATCAAAATATATCAAAATGATTTAATTTGTACCCTGAAGTTGAATCGAAGTGTCCTTGTGAGACGTGTGCTTGTGCATGCATGTGCATACTGTGAGTTGACCAAGCCACCAGTTCTGAAATGACCTTAGCAAACAAGTCAAATGTGTGAAGGTACGGCAAATGCTTGCCATAGATGTGGGTGTGTCTCCAAAGTTTTAGGGTCTTAAAAACCATTGGTTCCACGCTAACAAGAACATGAAATATCCATTTCTGCAGGATTTTCAGGGGCCCGCATTTTTTGAGATACTCCATGACTCGATGACACTCCCATGTGCAAACACATGCAAACTACTCAGGTGTGTATTCATCGACATGCGAGAGCCTTTGGCTTGGTTTCTTGGCTGAAGGTGTTGGGACTTAAAGTTCAAAGTTTCGGATGAAGATGGATAAAGTGAGTGCAACCTGCTTTTCCATCCTAGGAGACCACCTTGCTGCCAGTTGACAGGGCGTGCCTTGGTGGCTGCTGCTTTGGTTTCGGAGCTTGTTAGGGCCAAGTGGCCGATCCCACAGAACTAGTGGATGAGTTTGGTAAAATTTGGAGATGCCATACCAATTTCTTAGTCGTTTCTTGAAATGTTGGTTGAATGTGTTATTGACGTTATTTGATGTTCAGCTGCAAATCTTTGAATGTTTTGTACTTTACATGGAACACTGCAGCTGCACGTTTTAATTCCAACAGATTCCATTCTGGAAAAACGTGTTTGGTTCAGCGGGTCGTATGCACTTCACCGACTTAACTTGTTTGCCTGTGGGCTAATGTTCGATCAAAAGATCAAAGTTTCTCAAGCCACCAGCATAGATTGAACTTCACCTGGCCATTGGACATGTCCACATTGACTTGTACCATGATGGTTTGCCTCCAATGGTGGCATTGTTGCGCCAGCCTTGAATGATGTTGACTGAACATCCTTGATTTAGCGAACTAACGGGACCACCTTTGCCATCAATTGGATGAATGCTGTTTCTGAGGCCATGCGTGCACTACTCAGAGGTCTTCGACTTCGGCTCAGGTGGGGAAGGGGATATGTTGCATGTCGGAGATTGCGCAAAACATACATCTATGGAAGCACACTCATAAGGACATCCAGGCTACGGGATTTGCAAGCGCTGTCTCAACTTTTGTGCAGTTCAGTATTGCATTTGGTGCTCCCCCCAAGCATTCTTGAGTCGCGCCTACTGCACACATTTTCACACCCTGAGTGTCATTCAGGATGCTTGTGCTGCTCGCCAGATGGAGATCTTTCCCGTTTGCTGAAGGAGTTGTGCCATCGGCAAGACGAGCTCCTTTGGCTTATGGAGCTTTCAAGGGGCGAAGGCAAACAGCATAAGATTTTTGGATAGGGATTTCCTGTCAGTAGCCACAACCATCCCTCGGATTTACAACTTTTGGAGAAGTCATTTTACATCTTTCAAGCAACCCATCAAGCAACCTAATGTTTTCAGAAGCCTGTTCACTCAAGACTTCAAGAAAAACGGTCTGAATGCACCTCGCTTAGTGAGCGCTGTGGCTAAAAGCACAAGAGCCAAGGTTGAAATTGACTCACTTGCTTATAGCTGCTTGGCACCATTTGGAAGATGGGCATCACAGACCTTGCAGGAAGTAGTGGGATACGAATGATGCCTATCAGCCCGAACATTTATGCATGGTTTATTCATAGTTGCCGCTTTTTGACGCTAAGTCGGCTAAGTGGTAAATACCCTGTCACTGGTAGTTGCAGCTCAGTTCTGTCATCGACAAATCCCAGTTTTCAGGAAACTACTGGGGTTGCTGATCCCAAGCCCTTCATCAAACTCTTTGACAATGAGCCAAAGCAGCATTTCAGATTTGGAGCGGCCCGGAGTTTTTTCATCAGATATACAATGGTATTGGGAGAATGGGATGCCATTTCCCTGAGAGAGCCTCTATCATCCGGTATCATATAATATATTTGAATTATATTTGATTGCATTATTTGCTGCTTCAACACCCACGCCCAACAGCTCAGACTAGTCATTTTGTGAGCCAACTCCAAATTACAGGAGAACTATGCGCAGCACTTCACCCTGTGTTGTGTTTTGTGTGTGGTCGACCTGCTGCGCGTTCAGAGCTTCCTGGACGAGCCAAAGGCAGCCGCTGGAGATGGATGGAGATTTAAGCTCATAGCATCGTTCTTCCGTGATTGTAGTAGGAGTAGGTTTGCCTGGTACCTATGGGCGTGGGAGCAGTACATAGCAGTAGAAGCTAACAGTTACTGTTCTGGGCGTGGGCGCGGTTATGTGTGGTCCCAGTTATTGTTGAAGAGGCAAAAACCAGGTGTCATGTGGGAGGTCCCCAACACCAACATGGGATCTAGATGTGCAAAAGAAGTGTTTAGGTGAGGTTCCTGTGACAAGTCCCCTCTTGCCCTCCTCCCACAGAAGTGTTTGCCTTCGCACATCCAAACTCAACGGATAGCATATTTCACGGCAGGACGCAGGCGATCAATCTGCAGGACCGGAGAGTTGGCAGGTTGATTCTATGAGACTTGTTCAAAAGTCAGGTGGTGATAGGGATTCAATTCAAAAATGATTCCTTGCTTCCTGACCAGTTGACCTCAAGACTTGGCACTGCCCTGCTAGAATTGTGGGATGGACCACGAATGCCTCCTGGGATTCCAAGTGAGCAAAATCAGGATGAGACCTGTTGACTACTACTGTTTTTGTATTACATTTGGGAATTTGATAATATAAAATGAAATAATATGAATTTAATCTATAATATATAAATAATTACTATAAGACATATGAAATATAGTGTTTGTAGAATTGATGCACAGACCAGTGCCTAAGAGAGGATCTCGAGGACGAGTTCAACTGCAGTGCTCTGAGATATTGATTTTGAACCATGCCGATGAGCTGTCACTCGCCGAAGAAGGGCTTTGCAGTAGAAAGGATCTTTTTTGAAAGGATGCAAAGGGTACAAGGTACGAAGCATTACAAAGCATTGGCAATGTTAGTTTATGTCCTTTCAAGATCAATGTAGATGACGATAAAACTATATTGAGGACCATCCATGAATGCTTTATGCTTGTGCTTGTTCCACAGCAATAGTCTTTTGAGGCACAAACACATTAAATACATACTGTATAATAAAATGTATACACACACCATATTAGATATTATCACATGTTCCAATTTGCATTTTGTTGGTTCGTCGCAGGAGCCAAAGGCAAGTCTCCAGAGTGGATGATACTAAGCAGATGCTGCTATCCATCGTGGCCGAGGCCTTGCCAGGGGGTACTGATATGGACTCAATGTTGGCATACCAGGACTGGAATAAGCTGGACATACTCCCGAATGCCACTTCAATGACATGACCCAAGAAGAAGATTGTTGGCACAGCACTGGTGAATCCGGTGTTTCCTCAATTTGTGTAACTTGCAAGATGGGTCATTTGCATTCATTTGCCAGACTCGTTTGAGGCAGAATGTTCGGAGCCACTAGAAGTGCTGGGACCATGCACTTGTTGCAACCTTGGGTGCCTTGGCAGCCTGGGCTGAGAAGGGGCGAACTTTCTGAGCAGATGCCACAAGACAGTTTCGATTTTCGATTTCGTGAATGCTGTGTTGGTTTATTTAAGACTTCTTACGATTCTGCTCCCATTAATTGAACTTTATCTTTATATACTGTAATTCTTTCCAGCCCATTTCATGATTCACTCTATTTTTTCCAGGGGATGAGATGACCTTGGATTTGTTTCGCCAAGGAGCGCCTTGTTATCGTCCATTTCAGCAGTGGGCAGCAGATCCAAAGCCCGATCCAAAGCTCCATGTGCTGAAGCGCTCCCCAAACCATCCATGTTTCAGTGTTTCGGTTGCACAAGGGGAAGTGAGTTTCACACGAATCAAGGGAGGTTGAGGTTGGGTTGGCTTTTGACCCCCTTTATGCATGTCATGCCCCCCTTTTCATCTGACTTCTGCCTAGCAGTCAATGACGGTGCTAGATGAATGATTAATATATTTGTTTTTAAACACATATATTAATATATTAATATATAATAATATATATATAACACATAATGGTATACATTTTTATCACCTGCAATCTGCTACATGATACTCACAGACCTTCTCTTGGCCGACACGTTCGTCAATTGCTTGATGGTTCACAGCCTCAAGGCTACGCTTCGGTCCTGGGGTGCATGATGCGGCATGCTCGACATGCTGCTTGGTGCGGCCACGAGGTGGCTCCTCATCGCTCCAAGCAGTCTTGGCAATGCTCCAACTCCTGTTGGACAGCGGGGAGGCAAGTCGAAAAGGTGGAAGTTTTGATGGGCTCAGGCTCAGGCTGACATAGACACGGACACAGTTACACATATAAATGCATATAAATGCATTATAATTACCTAATATTCTTGATACCACCAGTTTCTCCATCCCTCTTTCAGAGCCTGTTGACGCGCTAGGCGTATCGCATCCAGGGCTACCTATCTTTCCTGCCACAAGACCAAGAGTTAGAGCCACTCAGGCACGCTTAGTTGGATGCGCTGTCCGGGTATGTCCTCTTTGAAGAAACTCACACCAAGGGTCATTGCGATTACCGGACTAGAAATATCATTGCTTGGCTTATGGCTTATGTCTTATGGCTTAGATGGTATACATTTGATATACGATACACAATATATATGCTATATATACATATATACGGTAACCACAAATAAATATAATATGTGGCCTGGCCAAGGAATTCCCCCCCCAGAGGCAGCATGAAATACCGGTTCTCTCCATGCGTGTACATGTTTGGGCCCATTCCGTATGTTTTATGATTACATCATACGTGTGGTTCCACTACACTTTTGAGGAAAAGACTGCCACCTGTCCAGAACAATTCACCCGAGGATCATCAGAAGTATACCTCTAAGCCTCTAAGCAAACAAACTGCCACCAGTTCAGAAAAAAAAACGCACAAAATTACTGTACCCAAAACTGCTGCGAGGTTGGGCAAACTTGTAGGTGGGTGAGAAGGATGGTCTGGCAAACTTGTGGGTGGGTAAGGAAGCATGGTGGGGCACATGTGTAGGTCTGCAGGTTGCTTGTAGGGGTGCAGGTTGGCAACCTACAGGGTGAGGAGGTGTGGCTGGGCAAACTTTTAGATTCTTAGATAGGCTGAGGGAACCCCAAGGTAGAGCATTGCAATTTAAATCACCGTTTCGAAATGGCACATGCAAAATTCCAGTGCTGGCTTCTATCTTGTTTTGCTTGCATCTTGCGGTTTGCTGTGTGGAAACTCTGCAAATGTGGCTGCAAGGGTAACTGGACGAAAGAAAGAAATCCCTTTGCATTCCTTTGCAATATGTGAGTACTGAGTACTCATACTTTGGCATCTAAGCTCGTGCCAGTCATTTTGCACTCTCTATCAGTTGACATTGGAAACTGAATGAAATTGGCTACAAGTTTTATGGATTCATTGGAGATGATGCTCTGTTCCAGGACTTCGACAGCTCTTGGTGCCAATCGATTTCCTCCACCATTTGAGCGATCATGGGCCATGCCAATGATAGTTGTGGAAGGCGGGCAGATCCTTCAATATTAATAATAGGAATCATAGCTATCTCCCCCAAAGCTACACCTCCACAAATAATGGCTTAATAAGAAAGGGCAATGAATCACCATTTCAACTTTCAACTCAACCATTGCCCTTAAACAAAGTCTTATCAAGCCTTGATTTCTGAGGGTAGCTTTGGTGGGAAGCTAGGATTCGCATGAAGAGACACTGAACTCCCTAACAGTTCAGACAACAAGCACATAAAATGATCCAGTGGTTCGTCCATTTTTTAGTGATAGTTGGATGGGGGCAATGCTATTGGATATTGAGATATTTTGTCGGCAATGCGAACTGACTTGTCCGCAATGGATCCAACTTCACAGTATTTCACAGTTGCAATTTTAAATCTCAGATCTTGCTTCTTGAATCTTGATACTTTGTGATGGTTCGATATCGTTCCGTCATGAGTCCTTTAAAATGTTTGACGTTGTCATGACCTGCGTTGTCTCCTGGAGGTTACTACCGGGGAGCTTTGAAGATTTCGCCGGTGCAGCGTGCAGCTTCTGGACTTGCCTCAGAGGAATCAACGCCGTGGCAGGAGACGGTTTATGATTCGGCTGCAGCAGATCGAGGAGGTTGCAGCTGGACATGGAAAAATTGGTCAAAGATTCTCTACAAGGATACCTTTGCCTTTTCAGTGAGAACCATTTTTTTGTGAAATGGTCTTGTATGGTTTTGCAAGTGTTTTGCACATCTCTTCTTGTAGCACTCAAATAGGATTTATATGGACTTATTGACTTGGAGCAAATGAAGATGTTTCTGCTTGTTCTTCCCCAATCGAAGGCTACTGGGTCAGCAGCAGATGATGATTCTCTGCACCCCCCAAAAGCAAAAGCATGGACATGCCGTCCAAGAAATATAAGCTTATTTTGCGAAACAATAGGAAAATCATGGAGAATACATGAACATCTGAGAATCTGACATACTAGTTAGTAGTTATCTAGTATAGCTGCGTAGCTTGGCTTGATTTGCTTTTCCTTGACTGTCGTCAGTGTCTGACATGGAATGACGCATTGGATGAGAAGCGGAATCGGCTTAGCGGCTAAGGCAAGATCTTTCTCAGTGGACCCCGTTTAGACGAGGCACAGCTCAAGGCCCAGCTGAAGACATGTGTCGCACCTTCTTTCGATTTGGTGCCGCGGCTACAGTGGATTAACATGAATTAACTGGAAAAGTCTCGAGGCTGCGAGGTGTTTTTAAGTCTGGAAACATCCGTGTTTTTTATTCTTTCTTCCAGCCGAGATGTCTGACCAAAGCATATTCTGACAGGAAGTCTCCACAAGAATGTCCTTCATCCATCTTCATCCTGGATTCTGGATACGTTTTGTATTGCGATCTGGAAACGATGTCAACAAACTCAGGTGTGCAATTTGGAAGAAACCACGCCCCAAGCAGCTCAAGCCGGATCCTCATGGAAGTTGCCTTGTGGTCGTGATGTATGTTAAGTAGAGCACAGGTGATATGATGATGGTGACTCTTCAAATGCTGACGTTAAAGTTGGCTGTCCAAATTTATGATAATTTGATATAATATCAGATCGTTGATCAGGGGTTTAAGAGATGGCACGATCCATCATTTGCACACACCTTATATATTTTGTTGTACTTTATCGTTGAAGTCTCGTCGTTGTTATGTAGACCTTCGTGTTATTGTGGATGGACGAATCTGTCGACCAAGTGTGCAACCCCGTTTGTATGAAACAACAAAGCAGCTGACATCTTCGGCACATGTTGTTCTCCTGTAAGGCTATGGAACATTTGGAACAGCAAGTGCTTGCAGCGTTGAAGGATATCCAACTGCAGGACTGCCGAGGTTCTACCTTTTGGCAAGTGAACACAGTTTGAAAAAGGCATGTCCAGTTCCCTGTCAATTCCTAGCAGAAACTCAGAAAGTGTGATGAAAAACATGTGAGCAGATGACAGAAGATGCCAGACATGGCAGGAAACCATGCAAGATGCAGGCAGGGTGTTTGTGTTGCACCGTTGAACATTGCTAGTGATTGCTAGAAGTAGTCCTGGCTAGCATGCTTTTGCCATGGACATCCCACCCAACCCCGCCGTGGTGGTGGGATCAGCTGGGTTGCACTCTATCTGCAGTGCAGTAGTAACTTAGTCCTTAGTATTACTAGTACAAAGAGTATCGCAGTAGCAGTCCAGTACAAGCAGCACAAAGACAGGTACTGCTAGAGTAGTATCGGTAGTATTGTGTCATATTAGTGGAGGAATCCGAGGAACTTGCTGTCTCAAAAAGCCCCGCGGGTTGCAGATGCGCGGTCGTGCGCAGAGACCTTTGCCCAGCTCTTGGCGACAGAGTTGCAAGGCAATGATCCTTGTGGATGGGTGAATGACAAGGGTACTATGCACATCACATGATGTCGGTCAGCTAATATTGCACAGCATCCTAGCACAGCCAAAGGGTCGTTAAGCATCCACTATTGAAATGTTTTGCCTCCGGGACAAATGGTTGCTGGGGGCATTCAACATTTTTTATAGTTTTTTTTGAGCTCTTTGTATTTGTCCATTGGCAAAGCCTTACTGTGTACTGTCACTGTACTATACATCATGGTTATAGATCGTTACAAGGCTGATTAGTTTTCCTGCATTGCTCATTTACGGGTTCTAATATATTCTACATAGATAAATGATAATAGCAAGCGCTTTAATAAGCCATAAGAAGGATCATGAAGGATCTTTATTCCCCAGCCAATATCTATAGAGGATGTTGAACGCTGCTCACGTCTCTTTTTGTCAAGATTTGTCAAGGTCCCCCTGCCCTGCCAGATCTTTTAGATTCTAATCAAGACAGTTCCTGACCCCTTGGTTGAGGCGCAGACATTGCTGCAAAGCCCTGGCCACCTCAAGTCACAACACAGCGGCTGCGATCCCAACGTGGACAGCCGACAGTGGAAGCACTAGAGGCAGATCTCACTTCGAAGAGCTGGTTCGGTTGTTTCGAGTCACTGTGTAAGAGCACGATTGAGGTAGATTGCGGAAGATTTAAATTGAGGGCTAAATTTAGATCATGCTAGCTTCATGTATTTTTGAAGGTCAGGCAGACTGTTTGAGGCAAGAGGTCACAAACTTGGAGCTTTCATTTCCATGTCAAACTCGCTTTCATTTTCACCAGCCCACGGTGTCTGTTCGCACACAGGTTCGCTGGGAGAATGGTGAGGTCTCAGCATCTCGACTTGACTCATGTTCGACACATTGCTATTGGATGCTGACAGGGATTTGCTGTTGCCTTTCAAGCCCACTGGATTAAGAGAATTCCATGTATACACTGTAAGGACACTATACTACTTAGAACATAGTCAACTCAGGCACACAGACATCAGGATTCTTCGATGGCAGTATTCAGGTCGGTTCAACACAACAAGAGCCAACCATTGTCACTAGAAATGAAAAGATCCAATCTACTCAGCTGCCTTCATCCATTTTGGATCCCATCTTTACTTCATTGAAACGTGGTTCTAGACCTCTCGTAGTGTTTGTTTCAGACAAAGGAACGCTCCTGTGAGGTGAAAGCACCTACTCCAGCACCCCTTCGGGTCGGTGCCCAGGCGCCTGTCAGTGCTTCATGAGTTTGTGAAACGTGACAAACGCATACAGACGAAACGACACACAAGATTTTGATCATAGATGCTCATGAAACGAAACAAGCAATGGACCATAATGGACCTGTATATCTGAAGTGATTTTACGTGGTGACCGTGAAACTATGACGTACAAGCATCTATGATTAGGGTTTAGAGTTTCAATCCATCCAACAATCAACACAAGGCCCACCCGCAGAGCCTCAAAAAGGTCTTTGGATGTTTCATGTTTGATGGCTGCAAGCTAGGTCCTGAAATTCTTAACTGAGCTTCACATGGGACGCGACGGCTTCCAAATTGGGATCTAGACTCTAAGAGAATTCAGAGACAGTCATGTTTCTCTTGATCATGTCATCTCATTGTGTATAATGCTGTATACAGTGTACAGTGTATACTGTACCATGTCGCCATGTCTCATGTCCATACCCTCCCTAAATGCAAGTTGAAATTGTTTTGCTTGTCCAAGAGACCTTTGCTGGAAAAGGGTGGATCTGGCTATGGACTGCACTTCATCACCGCGCCGAAGTATGAAACTTTGGTTTTGGGCAGTGCCTGGCCTACTGAAAACCTGCAACCCCAGGACAGAAGTCTGAAAATGATTCGTTGTTTGGTCAGGTACTAGTAGCCCTTGGTTCCTTTTTCAGATTTTTGCAAACATTTGTCAACATTCGCTTATGCAAAGAGGCATACGCAGCATAGAGAAAGAGTACTGGAACATGCCGGAACTGAATCTTTTGCAGTTAAGGGATAACTGCAGCATGACCAAGTCTTCAATATTCTTGGATTAGACTTTCTGTCCGACCATGAACTTGCACCTTCACAATGAATCTAGACGGAGGTGTACCTTCAACCTAGGTGATGTCTATTGCCGGCAGCATCCCTTGAAGTGATGTGAAGGTGAGCACTGCGTGTCCCCAGCTGTCAGTGGCTGTTTCAAGAGACCGCTTCCCTGCAAGGGAAAGCGGTCTGCACGACTGGACACAATCGCCTGCGGTGGGTGTAATTCACCTAACCATTGAATTGGCTGTGGTCCTGGCTGTACCGCAAAATGATGCTACCACGATAGTATCACTATCATTGAATCTGACAAGGTTACAAAAGCCATCAGAAATGATGAGACCAGCATACAACCAGCATGGTCTCACCTGCAAGCAGGACAATGGTATTTGAATCTTCCATGGGGTGTCAGATGGATCTGGATGTTCAGGAGATTTACGTCAGCCAATGGTTTAACCATCACAGACTGGAAGATGTTGGACCGTCTCCATGAACTTTGTGGCGTGATTTTTTGTGACTTTGTCATCAATCATTGCCAGTTGGCATCATGCTGAGGGCTGTCGATGGTTGAGCGCCAAAGAAGCGTTCCCCTTTTGCAAGACAGACCGTACTTACCGTTCAGCTGCTCCAAAATTATAGCTTTGTTTGATTTGGTACAGATGCAGGAAACCTCCAAGACAACACTTGCACGTGTTTGTCGGCCTGGACACTACAGATCAATCCAGGGCTTGGTTCAGAAATTGTTTGTAATCTGAACTTGAAGCAAACTTATATATACTTGCTGGCAAATACTGCAGTGTAGCAGTGAAGTTCCGATGAGAATACATGAACATGCTGTACTGTGGCTTTTCGATTTTTTGTTGCAGGTCAACGGCAAGACTGTAAGAACCTTGGAGGACTCATTGTGACATACTGGGATTGGGTCCCACATGGGTTGCCTAAAGTGAAGTTGGTAGAACGATTTTATGGACAAGAAGGTAATGCAATTACTGTATTTGTACCTTGTACATCAGTACACATTATCAGCACCTAAAGTCGCACAATGGGAAATCTGTGCTTCACCTGAAATCTCTTCCAAAGATCTACGAGCCAGTTCCATGCCAGGAGTGGCGTCAAGCCCTGATTCCAAAGGGCAGCATTTGGACGTTGGAGACTGACCTGGGCATCCTCTTGGCCACCTCTTTCCAGGAACGGATTTGATGGATCACACTGCTGGATACCAGAGCTGATTAGAGACTAGAGACGTTTTTTTGGGTCAAAGGGTTTCGCGATGAAAAATGTAAACATGACGACTTCGAAGAGGGTGTAAGCCAATATGCGAGGTCCAGATCAACCATCCACACCTGTGATCCAGATGCATCCATGATACAGACTTTGTATTCTTTGGATTAATTTGGGTAATTGTCAAATAGCCTGTTTCTTTCATGTCTCTATTTAGGTACTGAAGATAGCATCCTGCTGAGTTTGGGTTGCAGCCTTACTCTAGTAGTGTCATCCCTTCATCTTGCTTCCCTGCATTGGGCTTGGTATGGCTTGGCATATGTTTCCTCAGAGCTGATATGCTCCAGACAAAAAGAATCAACTCGGCCATCCCTAGCTTGTAGAGTGCTCTTGGCGGTAGCTTGGTCATTTCGGATCCCACCCTCTCCTTTCGTTCACTCTGTAAGACATGGTGCCATTCTTGTCATGTGCCATTCTATGTCATGTCACATTTTGTCGAGAAATGATCTGATATGCAGTTCATGATAATTGTTGCAGAAATTCTCTGAAGTTAAGGGTAAACTTTGGCTACCTTTGCTGTAGGTGTAAGCTCTCTGTAGGAGTAATCCGCTCAGAGTGCTGGAGAGGAATGTCACGCCACACCGTGCTTGTCTCCTTGAACAGGAATGAACATGCAAAGGCAATTTTGCAGAAACATTGGCTGGACCATCAAGGAAAAATGCAAAGCTAGGTTTTGTGCAAGAACATACTTTGTACATTTCAAGAACATACCATCCAACATGATATCATGATTCATGGCAATTTGTTACAAACAACCGGCACATACACAAAAGGAAAGTGGTTGTTTCGGACATGCGGATCACCAGGCTGTTCCAGACCTGTTTTTCGACCCATACATGTGTGAGTCACTCGAGTTGGGCCATCTACCTTCCAGGTCTTGTGCGCAGCACAATTTTTATTTGATGTTGAAAACTAAACATGATTGCTGAAACGCAAAGACTTCCAGAGCCAGATTTGGTAAACCTGTGGGTTGGATGTTTGACAACGCTAGAGATCTCTCAAGATTTTGATAGATTTTGTAGCTAAAAGATTGAAAGGTGCAGCCCATAGTCTCTTGCAAACAATCTATAAGGTGATGAAACAAACCACGCAATCACAATACAACAGTACGATCAAAACATAAATGCAAGATTTCTGTTTTTGTGTGCAAAAACGTTCGATACATCTTGATACCAAATTGAGTCCCTATACCTATACGTAGTCAACCAAGGAGTAGCCTGTTTTCCACCAAGCGAGTAGCCTGGTCAATAGATGTCAATAGCTCATAGCAGTTCTCGTCCAGGAGACCATGATGGCCCAGTTGAAACGTGGAAAAGTGGATGCGTACTTGTTGACCAAAGGCATCGAGCAGGCGCAATCACGTTGCTTTGGCACGGTGAAACGCCACTGGATATAGACAAATAAGGGAATTGAAGATAATCGATGCAGTAATATTATCGCGTTCGGAATTGTTGGTAGTTCAAAGGCAAGGGAAGGCTCTGTTAGGCTCTGTTTAAATGACACCCTGAACGGGTGGCCGAGGTGGCACAAACGAATAAGTGCCCCTAAGCAATCCCCCCACTTGCGCCAACGTAGGCCGGAGTGGCGGGGCAATTAAATAAAGAGCTGTTTATGTTGCTGCGAAGACCGAAGTCCAGAACCCTTTGACAGTAGTCCAAGTACAGATTACAGAAAAAACATTTAGATCAGAATCATTGTATTGACAAGCAGGTTGGCAATCGGTCATAAGAGGGCATGCATTGCCAGCGAGACATGTATTCTACCACCTGCACGTTGGTGACACGTGTATTCTACCACAAACATGAATCACATTTCATGCTACGCTCCCGGGCACATCAAGTGTGTGGCCAGATTTTTGAGTTTTCCTTGGCCTCCACCATACACCATCGAAAAACCGTGAAACGCCGCAACGAAGCTGCTCGAAGCGAATCATCATATCATGCAATCTTTGTGACAACATCAAAATATGTCAGTTAGATTGCACGTCAACTTGCACAATCAATGTTACATCAACTAAGATTCTTGTGAACCGACTGATTTGTTCTTGACACTTTCAATGATTCTTGTCTCTGAAGGTTTCAGATTTCACATGTGAGTGTACTCATCATTTGGGAAGATGATGGATGATGCCAACTTCCATAAACCAACTATGAATGGGGTGAATTCGGCTGCTCCTACAAAACGTTCAGTGCCACATGGGAATGACGGATGTGCAAAATTGTGCCCATCGACATGTCTGAACTACCCATCTCCGCCAACAATGCGGAGGACCGTGTAGGGAGATGTGATCAAGATGACCTTTTATTGGGCCATGAATTTCTATTGGATCTATGCAGATAGGGCAGCAGTGGTTTGGTTTTGATTCGTAAACATTGGCGCCAGCCTGTGGACGCGAGGACTCGACGTTTCAAATTGCTTGGGCTTCATTAGCAGACCTCAGCTGCTCGATAGCATTACGTGTCCAGTGTGGGGGTTAGGCAGATTGCAACAACGAAACCAAGCAGGAATGCGAGAGGTTAGTCTTAGTACCATCCGTAGTTTACAATGCACCAAGATCTTCCCGCGTTTTTCATGTGCTTCCCATCTCTCTCTTCAATCAATAACCCGAGAGTACAAGCAGCAGGCAGGTAGAGGAAATATGTATGATGTGAAGTAAATGCTCGTATTATATAGATGTTCTGGACTTGATCTTCCTGTTTGAGTGATTCAGATCGTTCATGTCTTCAATAGACCATGCAGGCATTCCCGTTCAGTACATGCTTTTGCAGGTTCCTTTTGCGTTCTTTACATCTTTGTACCATTTAAATGTCCGCTGGAAATTTTAGAGTCTGTGGGTCTATCTTATGGGCAGCCAAATTTGATTGAAGATGGTGTCATCCTCCGTTGTGCTGAACTGGTAAATAGGCAAATCTTATCTACAGGATTCTGCTATAATCTTGGGACCTGAGCTCCAATCCATCGTTTAGCACTTACCACGAAAGTGGTACAAATCCAATCCGACTAGTCTGCATTGCATGGTACACCTCATTCCATGAATTTATGATCCTGTATATCCAAATCTATCCAATCTATATCCACTCTTGAAGCTCAGATGTTTTGTCTGCTTCTTCTGTTCATTCATTGCACAACGAAGATGTTGAGGCTATCAAAAGAACTGGATCAGTTCAACCGATGCTGGGCCCTCAGTGGTTAGATGCACACTATAGTCTTCAATGAACGAGATCCATGACTCATGAGATTGCAACAGTCTAGAACTTCTCTTTCATGTTTCACATCGATACTGCTGTCTGCATATGTCTGCATCATGAAGATGACCGTTATTTTGGGCTTCCTGTTGCATAGTCTTTCCATGTAGATCTGTCGATCCATGTAGTCTACTTTGGCCCTCAAGTGTGTGGGTGTTCTCATTAAGCATCCACATTTCTTTGCTCTTTCCACGCTCTTCACTGCCCTTTCCGATGAGTCGGCCTCAGGCAAAAGAAGTGACTGATGCGCATTTGGAAAATGTTGAAGTTCGAAAGTTCGCGACTCAGGCGGTAGAAATGAGGAAGCTGGCTCTCTTGTTGTGGTTCCGCATACCATTCGTGTATTATAATATATTATAATTGTATATGATTGATTAGTCGTGTACATTTACTCTGCTTAGGTCAGGTAATGTCAGATGCAAATGTGGATCAAGTGGCAAAGCTGGGTTGCAGCTGGACCCATCGACCACAGAGTCACGGTTGATGTCGAGGATTGATACCTGTGACATCCTGTGACTCCTTCCAATGCAGAGCTTTCTTTCCTGAGGTCTTTCTTGGTTCTGCCGCACTTTCACCAACGTCTCCATGGAAGTGATCGAAGTTTGGTCAAAGATATGGAGCGAAGATTCGCTCAGGCAAAACATGATGTTTTCAGAGCCTTGGAACGAAGTTTTGTGATGATGGTGTTGATTTTTTTCGATTTCCAATAGCATTAGACAGATTTGTGATGATTTGTGTCCGCTGCCATCATGCAAGCACTTTGTTTTGCACTTTTTGCACTCTGTTCTTTCAGGATCAGCTATGATGAAGTCGAGTGCCATCATGGCTGTCGTGACCGTCTGTACGGCTGTGGTGGCATTGGTGCAGGATCTTTGGCTTCGTGCTGCCATTCTCTTTGGGCTCCTTAGTGAGGAAATGGGGTCCAGCCAAGGCTCCTTTGTGCGTTGGTGTTGGAAGGGCACAAAACGCTCCTCGAGAAGTCGATCGAGTCACATGATGACCACCATCCGCAGCGTCATGTACTCATTTAGCACATTTAGTATCTGTCCGCAATTGTCCATCATTGCCCTATCATCCCCATATAGATTTTCGATTCGATATCTACAGTATCTAGATACTTTGGTTGATTGCGAGCATGCTGGTCAGATGGAGGAACCACAAACTTTTGCGATTTGCTTGAAGCCTAGGCTTATCTTTCCACTCTACACCGGCTATGGCCTCTTGGAAGTGAAGATGTTGGAACAACTATCAGAACCCTGCTTAACACTAGGAGATAAGTGTGGCACAGACTTGACATCCAAGATTTGGAGAATTCATCCATAAGCGAGACAACTTGTGTTCATCAACCGCAAAAGCATCAGTTGACTGTAGCTCGCTGAACATCTTGAGCGACGCTGCTTATCAGTATAGTGGTGGTGTTTGGTTTTTGGTGACATTGTCATCTCAGCCAAGTTATTCACCATTTGAAATTGAGCTTTGAAATCACATTGTCCGTCGCAAGCAAATTCGTGGGCAGTATGCAACTTCGGACTTTGGTATTCTATGATATGGTATTTTGGTTTCTACATGCTTTTCAATGGTTTGTACAAAATCTGAGAACTGCTGCACAGAAGTACCTGGTGTTACTCGTTTGTTTCGGTTGTTGCCTTCATCCACTTCCCCAAGGTGTGTGCGCTTCGCGTCGGACTCTTTGGAAGAGATTGGGACGTTGTCGTGTCGTGTTGCTTCTACTCTTGTGCACTCAGAGTGCCGTGGCAGTGGCAGCGAGGTTGGTTCGGGGTCGGTCAGGCATTGGATTGCATTCGTCACCTTGTACAGCAATTGGATGCAATGGGGCACTTGATTTTCTCGGAGAAAGAGGTTAACATCCGGCAAAGTACTGAACCATAATTACCAAAACTTCAAGCATGTGTGAAGACGCGCACCCGGGATTGTGGACTACCCTGCGCTACAGGGTGCCTCCCTGGCACGCGTGTAAGCAATTACTGCCAACACGAAACCCTGCAAACACAAGAAGTGATTGACAAGAATTACGCAAGCTGGGCTTGGTCTTATCCTTTCTTTCTGCTGCCAACGAGTTTCTGACCACACAAACTTTGGAGCCCAGGTATCGCGATTGCTTTCGCTGAATGGGATCGGCCGTTCAAAACCTGGGGGATGCTGTTGATGCATATGACTTTCGCCCCTTGATATTTGGCCGTTGTGGGGACCTTTTGGGACGTGCAAGTTGAGCCTGAGACCTTAAGTTGTGTGCCAAGTTTTAGACCGCATGTTTTGTTTATAGCCTACGGCGTGCTGTTGTTGGTCCAAACAGAGGAAATGAAAGATGCATGGAAGATACCAAGACTGATCCATTGATACAATATCGGTCTGTATGATTTGACGGGTGAGCTGAAGGTTTCGGATATGATGGATGTCAGATGATTGTAGATAAAGAAATGGACATGTTTGATGTTTCTCGGCATGAGGTCAGCAACTTCAGCCCCTTTGGTGTCATGGAAATCTTCTTTGCAACCGCCATTTGTGGTGTGCCAACGTACATCATTGTGTCGCAACTTGTATGCATCTTATGATCAACCAGAGATGGAGGAATGTTGGCAAACAAGAAGATCATGCAAGCGTCATGAGCTGTCTTTGAAAAAGTTCTTCTGGTTGATTTCCCCGTCCCAGATACTGTATTTATGTATTCCATGTATTCCTATTTTGTTTGGAAGCGTCAATTGAGATTTGACCCCATTCTACTGACAAAGCCAGGCTCTATCCAGACTGGAATGTCAACGTAACTCAGGCTGGTTTTCGGGATTTTTGAGAGCACATGCTAGCTTTTTGTCATTGATGTTGGGGGTTGTGAGAGTGGTCATGTGGTCCGATGTGATGTTCAAGGGTCCAGGAATTTTTTGAATTGTCAAGACTTCACAGATGCCGTGCATAGAGGCAAGTAGGGTGTTCACCACACCTCTTGTGTCGTTTGATGCAGCAATGAAGGGGTGAACAAGGTGTAAAGAGATCGAGCTGGAAGAGGTACAGCAATTATTAGTTTGGTATGTCGAAGGATCGTCGAAGGATGGTTCACCGTGGTGTGATAAAGCAAAGACATGTTCAAACTACTGTGAATTGCAGGTTGAGGTTGTTGTTGTTTTAAGTTGTTGTTGTTGTTGTTGTTGATGTTGTTTTAAGTTGTTGTTGTTGNTCGTCGTCGTCGTCGTCGTCGTCGTCGTCGTCGTCGTCGTCGTCGTCGTCGTCGTCGTCGTCGTCGTCGTCGTCGTCGTCGTCGTCGTCGTCGTCGTCGTCGTCGTCGTCGTCGTCGTCGTCGTCGTCGTCGTCGTCGTCGTCGTCGTCGTCGTCGTCGTCGTCGTCCAAATTGATGGTGTGTTGCGCAACAGCTATAACGTAAGATGAAAGAGGAACATTTTATTGGCATGACATCCCTCCACTCCTATTGTGGATCTCAACACACCACTGCTTTTCGCTCTGACCCAGCCTGGCGGATATGACGAGCGGCCTGGAGATGCAGCTGGCTTCCTTCCAGAGATTGTGTTACCCCCAATGCTGTGCATTTGTCAGTCGCTTGGCTTGGCAAAAGCTTTGGATATGCCTATGCAGCAAGCACAAGCCAAAACATTCCTGAGAGTCAGGAGGGTCCTTTTAGAATGACGTGTTGAAAAGAATCGAATGGTGGGATAACGCTGGTTCGAGAAATAGTACCCCCCCGTATCCTCATCACCATCATTCTGCTGGCATAGGGCACTCTTGGAGGTGTCCATATGACATCATATATCATCATATGATCAAGAAATTTCGAGGTCTCCAAGGTTGGGGATCTCATGGATCTCGGGCCCAGCTCCTGCCTTTATTCAGGCTGGTGCTGGCGATTTGGCGAGATGAGACGATGCGCCTTGATTTTTTGCTGCGTGATCAACTCCAAGCACAACGTCACTTGGGCAGCAATTGCCATGGCTTGCCATGGCAGGGAGCAAACAATGGCAGATGTGGATGCCATCCGGTTTCAGACTTCAGGGTTGATCCATTCAGCCCATTCAGACGGTGTTCCTTTCTCCACTAGTCCTGTGTTGTATATACATGACTGTCTTGGTTTTAGTCAGTGCTGAGTCATCGCCCAGAGCTTGCTCCGAAAACTCAGGAAGAAAATTGAATGTGGAAAATCAGAAAAGTGAAGACCTGCTGAAGAGTATGTTGCCACAGGCGCAGTTCTGACAGTCTCTATGGAATCCATGGAAGATGATTAAGCTGATTCTGATGGTGAAAATGTGTGAAGACAGATGCAGATGCAGGAATGTTTCAAATTGATTCAAATTGTGTCCAGCTTGGGTGGATGAAGTGCAACGGCCCAGAGCTTGAAACATGCTTCCCTTCGACGAACATAGTGGAATCGCCGTCAATCACAGGGGAGCGCCGGATGTTGCTGTTAGGATTGTCTAGTGTGTGATACTGGCAACCCGCTTGGGGATTCTGTCACAGATTTGAAGAACTTTCACAAATCTTTTAAAAGGATGGATTCAATTCACAACCTTCACCTTTTAACCATCAGTTATATCACAGAAGGAAGCTTCACTTTATTGCCGTTCTCCAGGCCATCATCGATTCACTGAAGCGCCACGAGCCCATCGAGTGTCAAGACTTTCAAAACGTCACAGTGCCTCGATGTGTCTTCCAGGGGCATGGGGGAGAAAATTGAACTACGAGACTATCAAGATCGATATTTGCTGCGCTTTGCTGCAATGACATTTGTCACAAGAATGAATTTAAGTATCAACCACAGTGAGCCACATATACTGTATTTAAAGGCATAGGTCAGCTTTGCAATTTATTGAAAAACCCAATTGTACCGTGTTCACTAGAAAACAGGGTCAGCCAGGATAAACACAACTGCTACTGCATTGATCAAAAATGAGATTCCGTGAGATAAAGTCCTCTAGCGAACATTTGACAAAACCCTTTCATAGGTAAAATCGATATCCTAGCTTTGCACACTGTACTTCAGTGCCATGTTGAATCAAGTCTTTGCCGTCTTTGCCCTTTTCCTAATTTATGAAATTGCTTCATTCCAGATCTACCCCCTTCAGTATTATCAATTTCTTTCATTTTTAGACATCGCCTATCAACAATATAGGCTGCTTGAGACTTGCCATTTAGCTTCATAGAATGCATACCATCCAAAACGAAATGCATGCAAATATGCGATTTCCTTGTGCAGTATGTTCCAGCACTTTTCCGCTGGATGATGCCTCGACATGTTCCATTTTTCGTTCAATTTCCAACTGCATCTATGGAAAGTCCAGTTGGAAATCATTTCCACAATTGCGTTATTTTTGGGTCAATTTTGAAAGCCCAAAGATGAAGTCATAAAACCCGAACTCCGTGTGGAATGAGGTCATTTTCGTGCAGGTCTGTGACTTTGCACAGATGTGCTCCGTGTTGCCACCTACTACCATTGTTCAATTGCTTGACAAGGCCGCTGGATGGTGGTTTTGACTCAAAACATGGAAGCCAAGAATCGTAGAGACCTAGATAGCAACCATCTAGTTTTTTGGGGGTTATATAACGGCCGCGTTTTTTTCCTCTATGTGGGTGGTGTTTAACCATTGAACCCTTTTGATTCTTTTGATTTGCCAAAGTTGGATGTCAATGATGTCACAGGTATTCCAGGAGCTCGATCGCTTAAGTGATCTCTTGAAGGTCCATAAGGTGCCAGCTGCAGAGTGGCAAAAAACACTTCACTGTGGAGCTAGCAGTTTTGTTGGTCGCAGATACTCTTCACAGGCAAATTGTACCGCAGTTTGGAGACCAGACCTTTTCGACCCTTCTCGTGCTTTTCCGACATGGCTCTGCGTGCAGCAGCTTTCCTGCTGGCTTTTAGGGCCACGGATTGTTTGATGCGCAACGATGACTTCCCTTTCTATGACCTTGGAACGGTACCAGCTTGGCGTGACTTGGGCTCTTTGCGTGGGACCCAGTCACCCGAGCAGTTCCATAAGGAGGAGTATCACAAGCAGTTGAAAAAGCTGGACATCCAACAACTCTATGAATCCATCACCAACTTGATGACAGATTCAAAGCCATATTGGCCTGCTGATGGTCCTCAAGATGGTGATATGGCCAGTTATGCCGGTCTTTTTGAAAGGCTGGCATGGCATTGTGCCGGCACCTTGCGTGTGGTGAATGGTACAGCAAGTGGTGGTTGTGAAGGAGCACGGCAACGTCATTGGCCGGAGAATGAGTGGAGAGATAATTCCAATTTGGATAAAGCTCGAGGTCTTCTTGGCCAAGTGAAGCATGAATTTGGAGCCCAAATCTCTTGGAGTGATCTTATCACCTTTGCAGGAACCACTGCCATCAAAGCAAGTGGTGGTCCAGCCAAGAAATTTTGCTTTGGTCGGATCGATGATGTTAATGGTAAACGATCTATCCCATTAGGAGTGGAAGGTGTTCGAGAATGTCGTGGAAATAAGTTCTGCAAATCGAACTTTGAATGTCCAGTTGCATTCCGATGGCCAGAACAAGATGAAAACGACCATGCTCGTTGCAACTTGACTCAGCCAGATCGGTTGCAAGCAAGCCATTCTGTGGGTTTGATCTATGTTTATCCTGAAGGTCCGCAACTCAAGGCTTCAAAAAAAGATGCTTCCTTGGTGCACCGGCGTTCTCCCAGCTTGAGCGCCTTAGAAGTACGGGATACTTTTAAGAATCGGATGGGTTGGACAGACCGGGAGACTGTGGCCCTTATTGGTGGAGGTCATACACTAGGGAGAACCCATGGAAATTGCAACCTCACTGGCACAAAATGGGCTACAGAAACTGGTGCATCAGTTCCTTACAACGAGGTTGGACCATTCTTTGAAGCTCAAAGTGGTACACTTCGTGGTCCCACCGATGGCACTTGTGGTATGGGTTCAAAAGCTGGCTTAGCTCAGAATACCCTATCTTCAGGGTTTGAGGGGCCGTGGGCACGGACACCATCGAAGTGGAATTATGATTTTTTTGATGCCATGTTGGAAGAAGACTGGGAACCAGTGAAAAGTCCCTTTGGTGCAGACCAATGGCGCACCAAAAATCGACAGAGTGTGTATGCATCCACCATGCGCTTAACTGCCGATTTGTCATTGGTCAATGATGAGACTTATGCAGCTATCGTCAAAGAGTATGCTGCAGACCATGGACAGTTTGATTCGGACTTTGCAGATGCATGGTATAAACTTGTGCATCGTTCCGAAGACAACCCAAATGAGAATGACCTGGAACAGAAATTCAATGTGTGCACGCATTTTGAGTTTATCAATTGAGACGACTAATATAGACACTTTGTACAGGCCAAAGAAAGAGTTTTGGCGACTGGTTGACTCAAATATGTTCCGTTTGTGCGGAGACCTGAAGGATCCTGAAGGGGTGAACAGTTGTATAGAATCGAGAGTCGCTCCTTGTTTTCTCTCTGACTTGGAATCTGAAGCTCACATTCCCTAATGCAGGTTTCCCTTGCACCACAGTGCCGGAAAGCTAAGATGTCAGACTGTCTATTCCTGTAGAGTGGCGGTTCTGGCTTGGTTGGGGACCTCCAAGTTTTGATCTATAGGCCGTTTATCTGTGCCTAAGAATCTCAGAGTCCCTAAAATTCAGTGGCTTCGAAGGTGGAAACCGTTGGAGACGTGTACATGGCCGTATCGGGCTGCCCTCACGAAATTGCCACTTGGTGCAAAATTGAAGTGGTGAACGGCGAAGCCTGAATTCTGGACGATTGCAAATGATGCGCAGCATACAGATTTTCCTGGATGTTTCGAGGAAGACATGTATCAACTGGGTCAAAGACCTTCAGTGATTTTGCATACAAATGCCCGCTAGCTGCTATCACCATTAAAAACGCACCACAAACGCATAGGAAGAAGCATAATATTTGAAAAGTATACTAATGCACATATGTGACATTGAATAGAATTTCGCAAGCAGACCATGCCTTTAAGCCAATTGTAGAATTTTAGTGCATCAATCGTCAATTCAAAGGCAGAGATCAGATCAGGCCACAGATCTGAAATGAAGCCGTTTTCCGGACTGGGAGGATGCTCATGATTTTATCCCAATGATCACTCTGCTCCGGCAGACAAAGTTGATTGAGTTTGGAGTTTAGTTTGTGGGAGCATTGAATTGTTTTTCTGCACCCAAAACATGACTAATTAAGGCAAATCATGCAGATGTTGCTGCTCACTTCGCTATCGCTGCACAGTCCAGCATCCTCAGGCGTTTCGGTTCGCTTTCCCGTTCTCCTTCAATCCAAAATGTGTGCAAGTGCATGGAGATTTGAATGACTTCCGGTCCAGGTATGGTCATTGCAACATGTTCCAGTATTTTCAGTTTCTGAGAGCAGGCATATTCAGTCATTCGATGTCAGCCCATGCGACATGGCAGGATGAGAGCATCGGACGTAATCCTGCCACAGGGCGTGAAAGGCCGACGGCTATCATCGGTCCTGGGAGAGAAGCAGCTGGTACCTTGGCAAGCTCCACGCTGGTCCAGGAGTGTCAAGCGATTCAAGCAGGTACGAGGAGCTTCAGACAAGGTTGATGGATTGATGGGTATGATATATATGGCTTCAAGATAGGTGTGAGTTTCGCATGCCCAGGTACGGGGACGAGCCATGAGTACATAGGTACGTGAGAATACAATGCTAGTACGATGGTACTACGAGTGCGGTACAATGGTACGACAATCCTAGTACGATGGTACAACAGTGGTGATAAAATGGTACGGCAATCATGCTACGATGGTACAAGTGCTGGGTGTAGATGGTTCGACGGTGTCTTAAAAATGTCGAATGATGCTATTCATTGTTATTCAGGTAATCACGACATACACAATGGGTGTTTCCATATGTAATATCTTCGGCCAAATGCTTCTCTTGGTGTCCAAACTATTTAATGGTAAATGCAAGAGAAGTAGAGGAGGAAGGAAGAAAATAATACCAACAAACAAACCAGTGATAGTCAGGCTGGGAGTGACGGCAATAAAATGACAATGAGGAATGACAAGTATGACTTATGAATAACGAACAGTGAAAACCGCTGATAACGATTAACCCAAACTAACTATATATACATGAATTTGATTGATGATGATGATGATGATGATGATGATGACGACGACAAAGTGGCAAACTGAATTTGAATAAAGGTACATGGCGGCATTACATGTAGAGGGGTTTGTTGCTGGTAACCCATCACCCACTGGTTGCAATGTGGCGTAGGAAAACATACCGTATGATGCAGAAGCTGCAGGAAGCTAAACCAAGTGTGTCCTTGGGGCAAACTCAGGAACTGAAGATTCGCATTGGATTGAACAGTGGCAGCATACGGGCAGGTGCAGATTTGGAGAGTGATAGTGCAGATGTTCCTGATCGTGAAGGGTAAGTTCAAGTCACAATCGAATTCAAAGGAAGTCATAACACACATTTAGAAAGTAGGAACTCATCACCACTTATCACATTTGTGTGGACGAAAAGTAGAGGAGTGGCAAGAGTTGAAGAAAAACATCGCTTCTTGAATATTCCCTCTCTGAAGACACTACAGCTATCTGAAATGAAACACGAAGTGCACTCAAAGTATTGGACGTGCCTTTTCTCGACAAGTCACATCTTTAGAACTTGATTTAGATGAGATCAACCTTTACTAGCTTTCCATCCAGATCACCCCCCAAAAGCCACCAACCCTCCATGCCACAGAATCAGAAACTGTTCTAATCATTTAGTTTCCACGCTTCGACGTTTCAACATGTTTTAACAATTTCAAGCAACAGGTGTGGTGGGCTTGGACAAACCACGGTACAAGCTTTTCGGCGACACAGTCAATACTGCAAGTCGCATGGAAAGCACCTCGGAGCCAGGCCAGATTGATACATCGATGATACCGATTTCCATTGATGGATTTGATGGGACGAACTTGATCCAACAGTCACAAGCAGATTTGGTGGTTCCAGGTCTGTGGTTATTTTGGGCAGGAGAGTAGGTCACATATTTATTTTGGAGGCACCCAAGTTGGCTTTGTTCTGTTGGCTTGGTTCCACGGGCACACTTGGGCACCACAAAACATGCCAAACTTGTCCTGATCAGGCTGCACACAGATCAGTGAGTCTACAAAAACACATCTTGGTGAGGAGTTCCATGCAGAGGCGGCAGTTTGCCACTGGGAGTTGGTTCGCTGGGTTTCAAACGACGTGATGGTACGGTGGGTGTGCAAACCAGTTCGCGTTTTGCTTTTTATGGACGTGCTTAAGATACAGTATATTGTCATACTGAGCCATCGAGCATAGAAAGCCTACAGACAGACGGCATAGATAATATGTTTTTGTATCCAACATGTCGAGACCAAACAAAGAACATTTAAAGAATTGAATCCGTCAAGATTGAAGAGCCCTAGCTTTCAACAGTTGGCCGCGCCCTCAGGAGCGCGGCTGGGTCCAGGTGAAGGGCAAAGGTTCTTTGAGGACGACTGTGATACTCTGAGACTGTTACCCCTCTGATTGTGCTTCAACACGTTATAAGACTGTTTAAGAATCCATAAGGTACTCTCACATGGTAGCAACTTGTGTCACTCATGGATTTCCATCACTTCGGGGGATGTCGCAAGAAATTTGGCAGGACTTACTATCTCCGTGGCTACAATTTGCTGGAGACACCAGACGACTCAAAAGTTCAGGACAGCTTGTGCAAGAAAGGAATGCGGGTATTTTATGGTATTTTATTTGCAGAAGATGGTGATCAAGAAAGCAAGATAATGAGCCAACTGCTTCAAGATGTTTTAAGTCTGTTTTCAGGCCTGGTGAGCGCCTAAATTGAAAAAGTTGCAAGTTGGCAAGTTTGAATGCATTTGTGCAGGATTCTGTGACGATCAAAGTGATTCAGAAGGCCAAAGTTGACCGGCCGAGTTTCGAATATTGAGTGTGTGCATGTCCGACTAACCCACTAATCGTGCGGAGGTCCAAAGCCGTAGCTCTCGCCATCACTTGAAGTCTTTCTGAATCAAAAGCTGCAGGATTTCATGTGTGTTTCTCCAGGAGCAAGGGGTACACATGAGGGATTGGGGCTTGAACAGATCCATTTATTATATAATTCGTTTTAATTCCATTTACCAATTAAATATGATGCGACAAAGCCTTTCGTGGCTTCTGATGGAAATTGTGAGGGGATGTGAGGGGAGTCCTTGGCAAGCAGATTCACCTGGATCCGAGTTCTCCTGCCACCTTGGCCATGCCCGGTCTATGACAGGCATCTTTGGCAGTGTATGACAAGGAGAAGGATTACGATAGAACAGAAGCTCCAGGCTTGGATGGATCCTGGACAATAGCATCCAGAGCCAATAGCCAACCTCTGATTTGATAGGGTTGACGCCTGATAGATCCTGTGAAAGCTCAAGTCGGAGCTCCTAGATTCAATAGTGTCAAATTTCGATGTGTCAATGGTTTGGACTTTCAAGATCTGGACTCAGATTCATCATTCTCCTTTGACTGAGATTCACCACTGAGCCCATGTCAACCCATTTCACCAAAACTTGTTCGCCATTCATCGACTTGGCCCAGATGACCCAAACAACAAAATCGCAGGCAATCCACTGCTGCGAAGAGCGGCTGGAAAAGCGCTCCAAGATCTCTTGGATGCGGTGCCCGTCAACGAGGACTGGGGTTGACGGTTGACTCCACAGCTCTTGTTGAATGAACGGGAGACTCCCATTGCCATGTTGGACCAAAGGTGCGTTCCTAACCCCAAGAGATCATCATGGATTCTATTTTGATTGTCGTGATATAAAATTGCGTTTCGTTTCGATGTCACAGCCACAGTATTTTACTTATACATAGTAAAACTTATGTGAAATATTGTAGTATATTGAAATTGCTATCATACTATGTTGCTTGGTTGGTTTTCAATGTTTTGCAATGCTATTCAACTATTTTAGGGACTTAACTTGTTGATGTCGTGCAGTGTGTTGCGATATGTTACATCATGGGACCACATCTAGCATCATAGTCTTGCAAAGATACAGTACTTCCTACGCCGTGATCTCGCAAGGCCATCTCAAGGGGCCACAGCACGAAAAGCTACTTTGAACGATCCAGTTGGCTTCCTGGTCCAATCTGAGGGGCCAACACACACCACAGGCTGTAAGAGGATGTTTTGATGACCTTGGGACGGTTTTGTTGTCAAGCATAGTAACAAAGTTTGTAGATAGACATGATGGTCAAGCGAAGGAAGTCCTGTTGCCACAGAGCTCAAAGAAATGTTTCTGGAAGGTATGAAAGCGGTCATGTTCTTTTGTAGTGCGGGGATCATATATTATTCAGACTGGCACTGAATATGTGAGCTGTGCTGATTCATGCACAGGTTGCTATAGCGAATTGTTCAGGCCAGTACTCGCTGCGACCCTTTCTCACTCTCCACCCCTTGAGCAGTCACCAAAGTAGAGCAGAGTGAAATCTAACCCGACTGCACCTCCTACAACGGTCATACGTCATGTTTGTTCAATTGATGACCCAGAAGGGACTTAGATCGACCCAAAACAATCCAAGACGCGCAAATTCTTTGCCTCTTACAGGAATTCTGCAAATGTGTTTGTTGTTGATCTCGGATCTTCCTTTTGGAAAGTTCCACTTCAGATTCCAAAATTGTCAGGTGCCAAGTTGGCACTTCAGATTTGTGGGCACTTCATATTCTTGGGCTTTGCGCTAAGGAGAGATTGGCTAGATATGAAGTTGCTACTGGTGTCCAGTACGTCGAAACGTCCCGACATGTTGCACAGTCTAAAAGAGGACAAGCCAGAGTACAAACGAGTGACCTTGGACACACGGCAGCAGAAGGCTAAACCTGGCTAAGCTCAAAACCAATGGTTGCTGCGTGTCAGAGGTAGCCGTAGCCAAATGTTGAATCCAGCGATTTGGTTTCATGGGAGAGTTTATTCTTTACAAGCATTTATGGTTCACTTTCTAGAGGGCATATGCTGGCCACATTTAGGAAATGCTGTGGTGGGCCTGGCTATACACTATACACGAACCATAGCAGCCCGTAGCATACATATTTAGAGACTCTGAGGATTAGGATTATTTTTCAAATGATGATTTTTTCTTTTTGATACATAGAATCAGGCTCGCGCATCATAGGCGGTGGCTGCAGCTGGAATGGAAAAGACACCATTTCCCCAATTTCCAAACTGTCAAATACTTTGGATGCAGCGTAACACTTGACACCAGACAACAAATGCAAGTGAAGGGACAGTCAGAAGGATTTGTTTCAGATAAGTGCATCACATTCTTGTTTGTTTATATCTTTGTGTTGCCAGTTCACTGTACTGGCAGAAAATCAGGAGTAAAGCCATTCTATATTTCTACATGTTCATATTTAACTGCAGTTATGAGTTATAAATTATGAATGTACATTCTACATTTCACAGCATTCCTTGATACACCCAAACAATATGGTTTATCCACTAAGCAAACTACCCACATTTACCCACCAACTTAAGTGTCACTTTTGCTGGATAGGTTGGAGGGCAAGTGCCCATTAGGCAGAAAATTGGAGTGCCACTGTGGGACCACGGATTTGTGTCTTCAAGTCATCCAGCCATGAGGGCTGCATCAAGTTCAGACATTAGACATCTGAATGTTTATGAAATGTTTGTAGAATTCACGATTCTCCATCTGACAATTCACATTGTGCCATCCATGAACCATGCGGTGCACCAATTGAGGACCGGCGCATCTTCTTCTCTCGCGGGTTGGTCATTGCATGGCATTTGGTTTTGGCCTGCACGGCTCTACTCGACTATGCCTTTGACATTCCTTTGAGCCACCTGCCAACCAAGAGTATGTTGCATTAGGCCATGATATGTTATGTGGCTTCTCGGTCTTGGCTTTCGGAGAGAAAACCACCAGGAGATACAATCATATATTGGGCACTGGTTCTTCGTGTGACAACAGTTTTTTTCAAATAAGTATTGTGCAACTCAGTTGGCATTGGATTCCTTCTATTGAACTTTGCAGTTGGTGGAGTTGGTGGAACTGAAAGCCGTGGGACACTTCGCGAACGAAATGTTGTTTTGGTCTGAAATGCCATACTGCTTTCCCGGGTTGATTTTCCAGGCATCATGACATGGCCAACAACTCTATGTAGTCCAAAATCCCCGGGCAGATAGCTACAGGAAGTACATTATGGTTCAGAAACATGTGTCATGTTACTGAAATTGATTGATTATCATTCGTATCCCCTGTTGCCTCGGCAAAATCAGCTGGACAGCAGACCAAATTTATTCTTTGCAGCCACCCAAGCCAATGACCACATGGAAGACAACATGAGTCATAACAGGAGACAAAGCAGGAGACCAGCCACAATACTGGCAAGATCCAACCATATCATCATTCAGACCCAGAATCCAGCAAAAATTGCAAAATCATGTACTGTAGCAGCCGCTTGTTTGATAACTACAACGGATTAGCCCTCCATGTGAGTATAGGTAGATCAGATCTTATTAGTAGTATCAGTATCTTTTGATGTTTGGCAACTTGTTGGAGTGTCCCAACCTTGCACCATAGCAAGACATCCCACAGCCTGCTATCGAGCAGTATAAACATCAGTTGTTTTGCCTTACCTGAATCAGCTTTTGCACGGTGAAGCGGTGAAACACGGCGTTCATGTGCCATCATGGCGCCAAGTCTGGATGGCCGGCGGCCACAGAGGTGTGGCTTAAGGTCAGTGGCTGTCATTTCGATGCTGGCGGGCTTGCCACGCATTGATGCCGCTCTATCCATTTCCTCAGGCAAGCCACTGTGTCAGTGACGATTGATAGGTGTAGAGTGGGAATGAAGCGAGTGAGTTTCTTTGGTTTCTCCGCTTTGTTCCTGCGAAGACAACCATGCATCTAAGAACGAGTATGATGTTGTGTGTAGGGTGATTCTTTTCTATCCCTTTCAATATCATTGTAAGAATTTCATGAACACAGTACTTGTATGTAGCAGTTGCCTTGAAGCTTGCTACTAGTGAGTTCTAGGTTCTACTCAGCGCCTGTAGTCCTTACTGTCAAATGTAATCAGGTCGAGGAAAGCAAAATGACTCTCACAGTTTTAGGGTCTGTTGTAAAGATCAAATGATATCAACATTTTATCTGATTTGCTCTGAACCTGTAGAAAGCAAAAGAGCATGTCAGACTTTTTGTGCCTTCCCTCAAAATCAGGATACATTGAGATGCGGAATGTATGTCGAACTATGTGCGTGTGCAATTGTGTGCATGGCTGTTTTATTGATTGTGAAACAATTAAACAATGTTTGTTCATGCGTGTTCTGTGGGGATATTAATCATTTGCATAGATGCTTGTGGCGATGTTTTTGCCGGCCGTTTTTTTCTTTTGGCCCGTGGCAGGTTACGAGACATTTTTGACACAGATCAGGAATCGAATCGTTTGTGCAGAGGACGATGTTCAAGAGATGGTATCACAAGCTTGCGACTCCATGAAGGACCGAAGGGGTCCGAAAAGCTCCTGGCTGGTTTCCTCAACATAGTGTCTTGCGTACTTCTCTGGCCAAGAGTTTAGAGATGTGAATGGTTTGGTAGTGCTTTGTACATTCTCTTGTAAAATATGCACAATTGCAATTAATTGAACAATGGTCATTCACAAATGATTCGCAACCAAGATCCAATACGGTTCTGCATGCAGCTGTTTGTCCGTGTGATTGTGAGGCTTTGTTTGCCACAAACCCCGTGCTTTGGCTAGGTCTTAAACTTCAAGAACTCTCCTAAGTCCTAAGTCCTGATCTGGAACTCTGGAACATTCAAATTTCATGTCGTCATAATATATATGAATTACTATGATAATTATATTATATAAGAATATAGCCTCAATTAACCTCATATAATCAATATAGAAGTTTATCCCAGCAACTTGTGAGGATGGACCTTTCTGCCGTGCTCTCCCTGAGTTGGGTGTGGGACAGCCACGCCATCGACCTTTCACCTTGGACAGCATCGTGCCACAGCACCTCTTTGGAGACCCTCGTGCCAGCATGGAGCGCTTGGGGGGGAAAGTCGCGGCCAAAGGTGAGGACACCGCAGCTACTGAGCAGGCGACGAAACAGGCAACAGCTGTATTGAACCGCTTCTTGGAGCATTTCTCCAAGATAAAAGAGGTAACTTCTCCAAGACTTAAAGAGCTCAAAGTGTTTCTTTTTTTCTGTATATTTCATTACAGATTTCAGTTTCATCGGTTTCTTCGTTCTTTGGGAATGCCCCTTAGAATTTCAGCACATGAGATGTTGATTCTCAACTGGGTGCCATGGGCATACAAGGTCAGCTTGAAGTCGGTGGCGACAGAGGGCCGTTTGGATTTTCGGCCATTGCCCATGGGAGGCAGTCTGACTGTGCCACGTAGCTATTCTCGAGGCCTTCCGTCACAGGTCTATGCAACTTGGGAGGGCCCTTGGCAAGTGGAACCTGTCCACTGCCTTTGACAAGGGGTGTTTCCTCCAATTGTTGCCATCCCAAATCTACACATTTTCGTCCAACTTTACTGAAAGCAGGAATGCTTGTTGGGAGGTCCAATTTTGGGAAACACCCACATGCCAAGTTTTTGAAACACCATGAGGGTGACTTTGGGGCTATAGGCTATAGGTTTTGGGAGATGCGACAAGCCCTCTTATTCGATTCTAAGTTTGCTGACAGCCAATGCATGTGGCTATGAAATAGGAATTTAGTCCATGCGAATCACCTTGAATCTCTCCGCTTACCTTTCAACAGCATGCCGAAGGGTTGGCATAGAATCGATTAAAAGTGTGGACTAATGAAGCAATTCCAAAATATTCCAGTAAATAGTTGATGCTTTCTTTTTGCCATAAGACTTGGATAGAAGCAGTCTCAACCCGAGGTTGTGAATCCTCCAATTGACTGGATGAGGAAAAAGAGGACCCGGACCCGTGGGAAACCACGAGCTGCCCTGCGGCTCAATGGAGCCATAGGCACGGCATGTGAGGGTAGATTCAAAATGATTCAAAGATGTTCTTTTGCAGCCATGGATACCAAGTGGTCAAAATAATGTCATATATGCATATTAAATCATAGTAAAATCAACTCATCTTGATATATCAGATTTCATTTCATTGAAATTATATCAATCCTGAACCCTTTTTCAGGTGCTGTGCGCTTCAGTCGCCCAGTGGTCATCCGGAGTCTCCAAGTGATGCCCACTACACCGGGACAATTGTGGGTCCGTGGGCGCCTCAATGGAGCTGAAGTCTGGCGGCATGCCTGGCACCGTGGTGAAACGCGTTGTGGCATTGGTGAGCTTGTCCTGGGGAGGTGCCTTCGGGTGACAACAGCTTTGTATAGAGGTGAAAAGATCAACGAAAGTCTTGAGACGATGACACTCCACTCTACCAAGTGGAACACTTTAGCATCATGATCATCTTGCACATGAAAATGGCACTGCTGATTCGGCTGTGGGAAGAATGTTTTGCCATGTTTTGCCTGAGTCCTGAGTCCTTAAGTCACCAGGTCTTTACTTCTGAAGTTTATAAAGCATACGACCATTTGAAGGAGAACCATTGAATGGACCACTGGAGGACCGCAGACATCATGGTACTCATACGTCCAAAGCAATTTCCAGCCTTTGCTTCATTTTGACAAATTGTTTCCAAATTGGCTTTAGAATATTAGAATGAGGTGGGAAGGCGATGGTCAGTTCTACTATGCTCGGATTCTACAAGCTCATGCCCACGCTGCAACGGTCTATTGGATCGATCGTGATCCTTCACATCGAATGGTGAGTTGGGAGCATTTGGTTACACCGGCAGGCCGGGGAATACGAAAGCCAGCGGAACGGTACATAATTTGATGGAAGGCACACACACACACATATACCAGGATGGGACTCCTTCTGGATCATGCTAAATTGCAAGTGCTGATGAAGGGGTGCTTGATTGCTTGAGGTAATGATATAATATTCAGATATATCATATTAAGCAAAAATTTGCACACTACACGATAGCTTTGATATAATCTAGTACAAAGTGTGTTGTTGTTTCTCACCACTGTCTTTTATGGACCAACGCTGAGGCACTGCTTGTAAAGAGGTGTTGCCCTCGGACTCAGAGTCACCATTTGCCGATTGGCAAGACCTTGCAAGACGAACCAAGGCATGAACTGGTTGGGCCACAATCCTGGTTTGTGGGGATTGGATGTATTTTGCAGTAGGGCTTTAACGTTCTATTTTAGAACTACTCAGAAGCAAGATGTCATCCTGCATATGATGGTGACCTTTGGAGATAGAACTTCAAAAGAAAACAAGACAATACTGAAATTGATTGCGAAAGCAAATTGTTGGAAAGGTCATCGTTCAACAGAATGCATCTGAGATGTTTGCAGTTTAGATCTTCAAACTCTCAGGACTTGATTTCAATCAGCTCACTGCCACAGTGCCAGGCTGTAGATGAAATCGCCTTCCTCTCGCCATCCACTTCGGTGCGCTGGCTATTGGGTGAATTGCATGTGGCCGCTGCGCGCTGGGTCCCGGACTCTGATGAGTCCGACAGCGTGCGATCACCGACAGATGTCGCTGCGCGGGTGGTCCAGGTACTACCAGGGCCGCACGCCTCCATCGAAGATGCCTCCGAATCTGTGCCTTGCCAACGTTTGAAGTCAGGGAAGGTCACTGCAAGTTCTCCTGAATCATGGTACTTTCGGCAATCACAGGGATCATTGCTTACAAGATTTGGCATGTTTTCGCAAGATGTATAATAGAAATAGATAGAAATTAGAATAAGTTGTGATTCCTGGCCTGATTGATTATTCATTTGAATTTGAAAGTGCTCAGAGTATTTGAAGCCTAGGGAAATCGGCAGATTAAAGCACCCCTCACAGCATCGAGAAACTCCAAGGGCAGTGGCCCATCTATCAATCAAATCTACTGTCAAGTGGCCGTTGGGGATTTCCAAGGGTAGAAAGTCATGGAATGTCGATATGTACCTGCAGTGTTGGAGCACAAAACCTAGGGCCTTGGGCAACTGCCATTCAATAGTTCTGTCTCACTTCCTGTTGAGTAAGCACATTTAAGCATCAAAAAGCCACTTGCAAGCCTATGGCTTGCAGCGTTTGTTTTTTTTTGGGAAGCTGTGCCAGTCGTTTTACGTCCTTTCAGTTCAATTATCCAACCTAGCAAATTCCAGCCAAATGCCATGTTTGCCGGCACAGATGCGGCACATGTTTTGGATCTGTTTGCGAATTTGCCGTGTGAAGCAAGGCGCTCTTCTACAACGCTGACGACATGTTGGAGCGTGGCCTTCACTTGAAGAGTTGGCCTCGAATGCAACTTGCATTAGATAGTTGATGATGTGAACTTGTCTGGGGAGGGGAATTCCTCCCAAAAATGAACAGCCAAAAGCAAGTTTGGACAAAGGTACAGTATACAACTACACATGGACATTCCCAGGGTCAGCCAAGATTCATCAAGATTCCATAGGCGCAAACCCGGGTGCTTCTCTGTAAGTATATTGGTCAGAGAGACAATGAGACACACGAAATCCAGTCGTTCATGCAGATATCAGAAAAGTTTGTTCTGAATCTTTTGATGATGGGAATTTGCATTTGGCTGGATCTAAAGGCTTTTTCTCACTGAAGGTGCCTGAAAGGAATTGAAACAACAATGATCCAAATCAGTTGGAGCTTGCCTCTGAAATGACTGTTCAGACAAGTATCCCAGGATGGGGTTCATTTTTGCCAACATTGTTGTTTGTTACTTGGAGATCTTGGAGGCTTTGAATCTTATCGTGGTGCTTTATGACTTTGAAACTTTCATTCGAAGTCATCCAAATGTTAGTAATCCCCTACTGGTCGTCCATGGGACATTTGCGGCATCCTTGCTGCAGTGGCACAGCAAAGAATCGGTTGAGGCAGTTAAGTGAGTCCAACCGGAAGACTTTCCAAAAGCTGCAGACCACCGCTTTCCGTTCCGATGCTTGGCCAAGTTGGTGCCAAAGAGAGTGTCCGGGAGGGAATACGTCAAACCTCGTGTCGACATCTTTCCTTGTCGTTTGCATGATCATCATCACCTGTGAATTTCAATCATTGGTTCATCAGCATCGTGTTCATCAAGAGTGTGATTTGCCTGCTACGTTTATTGCAGAAAGCATTGGTCTTCATCATTATCTTTATTGTCATGTAACTTAGGGAATCAACTTCGAATTGTTGTAGGTTTCTGACAACAAACAGTACTTTTTTGCAAAGTGGTGGCATATCAATCAGCGAAATTTAGAGGGCTCTTTTATGCTCAGTCGTAGACTGCTGTGTCTCATTTTGCTCTTTGCAGGTTCTGTGTTCTGACGACATAAACAGGTGAAATGACAGGGTGACAATTATTGAATTATAATTACAACGACATGATATCCATGATATCATTGTCAATGCTACCACGATGTCAACCAATTCACCGTGGTCACATTTGGTCACCCCCTTGGCAAATTTGCGTTTGCCCCTGTGCCTGAGGTGGAAGGATTGAAACAGATGGTGAGATCTCTTATGCCACCAGATTTGCTTAGCGAAGCGTTGTTTGCTTGTTTAATTGGCATGGGCTTCAAACAAACATGGCTTTCCAAACTAACCCCTGACCTTCATGGCAATCTATCACTGGAGACATTCTAGTTCAGAAGCACAGATTAAAGGATTTGTTGTTGATTGTTTTGTTTCATTTTTGCGTCGATCTACAAACAATTCAAGGGTTGGCAAAAAGTAGTTGAGATTTGAGATCTGACATTTGGACAAAGCATTGCGGACCTTCAATGATGTGGCTCCTCAAGCCAAGACATCAGATAGAATCAAAGAGCAGTATTACCATGTCAGTAATCCACCGGTTCTTCTCACTATCCATAGTTTTGGGGTTGGACCAAGCTCAGGTCAGATGCTGAACGGCCATACTTGACCTTACCTCCGCACGTGAGCCAAGCACGAGTGCTGTCAGATTTAGACTACTTGGTCACAACGCTGAATGTTGCTCTTTTGTCCTCAGAAGATCAGGAGAGTTTTCCCTCGCTGGAAACATATGTCACAGTCATATCAGCAAGTCCTGAGATATGTTACCATGAAGGCAAGCAAGTTCGGGTGCACGTGAAAAGACTGAAAGAGAGTGATTGAAATCGAAAGGGTACCACTGCAGCTTGGTTGTGGCATTTGTTTTCGGGTCACACGTGAAAAGCCAAGAACTGCATGAGACATAGTTGTACGTAGAGCTGTCTACATACTTAAGATTGTATTTATATAGATCAGATTTATATAGATTGATACTGTGTTTACATTTTGTTTACATTTGTGACTGCATTTTTTCTTTTCGTTCTCGTGCTTGTGAGGAGAAAGTCGTCAGGCGGTATGGTCACTTTGAGATCTTTTTTGCTGATTTATGGGACTGGAGAGCCCCAGTCGACTCGCTGCAAGTGCTTTACGAGCTTTGGAGAGAGGATCCCACCATGCAGAAGGAGGCTGCAAATGTTTTCAAGGAGCGACTCAAAGCTTGAAATTTCCCTTGGCGCACCCTTTGATGTATGAATCAGTTGATGCAAATTGGAGGCGGATACACAAATCAAGCACGGATACTTGTTTTGAAATCAATGATTGTTTCTGTGAAGGGCATGAGCTTGTGCTAGTGAAGATACTTTGATGGATCGATATATTCGATATCAGAAAAGTACATGTGTATGGTTGGCGGTGAATTGGTAAGAGTACGTTCTCTGAGTTTGACTGAAATTCTATTAGATTATTAGATTTTTGAATTGAAGGCTTGGGAAAAAAAACATTCAACAATATTTGACCTGTATCTTAAGGTTCCAGTTTTCTTGATGTTCATTACTGATCTATATTTGTATCTTTATACAATGAATATCTTATCCTTATCTACCACAATGCTACGTAACAGTATAACCAGCGTAGGTTGCAAAGAATTGATCTCAATATATTATGTCTTCAAGGCATGCCACCCTTTTTAATAGGTCAAAAACAATACTAGTATATTCACTGGAAATCATTTGATCAGTGTTCAATATTCTGACCTGCAATCCAGATTGTGTGTGTGTGTGCAAAAGCACCAATTCTGTAGAATATAGTTATGTAATCTAGACATTCAGAATTTGATTTGTGTTATTTTATTACTTGTTTTATATTTTCCATTCTAGGTGTCTTTCCCACTTTTCACACAATGGCTGGGCATCATCAAATCTGCTAAAAGTGGCTTAGCCTAGTTCGCATAATTTCGACTTGTTTAACATCTTAATGTTTTCTTGCATATGCTTGCCGATGTGGGCCGTTATTTCTGAACGTGACCACATGCGGGATGTGAGTTTGGGTCGGAGTAGGGTGCAGAGAGGAGCATTCGAGTCCCACTTCTTGTCAGACACATCATGCCTCAGGTTGAGTGTTTGCTTTTTTCTTGAGACGTTGGGAGAGGAAAACTGTCAAAGTATGTCGCAGAGAACCAAGATGGGCCAATCACAACATCTCAATCACGTGGATGGTCAGGGAAGTAGGCCTATTCTTGTTAAGTGCCTGACCTGAACCAAACAAAGTTGTGTTGTCTTGAACTTGGTTTTGTCCATGCAGGAGGGTCAATCGTGGCAGGGATCCTATTACTGCACGCAGGGCCGCACCAAGTTTAGCTTGGACATCACAGAGGTGAAGGTGGTGAATGGAAAGGAACAGATTCAAGCTGATCTCACCTTCACCATTGCCAAGAAAGGCATCGAGAACGTGTTTTTCCATACACGTGGGATTTGCCTAGTGCAAGCAGATATGGGTGTTGAGAACATCACGGAACTATTAAGTACCTATATAGAAGGAGATATTGACCTGCACAGTATATTTTGGTGCATCGTTGTGACGACACCCAAAAGGATCCCGAAGGTAATTCAGTACGAAAGCTCACTTAGCTTTACTGATGATTCATTCACATACAAACATAGTATTACACAGAGACACATATAAAGATCGAAGAATAGATAGACAGAAGATGACGTGTGTGAAGCCTTATCCAAGCTGTACGCAAGAAACATGATGGCACCTTCAATATTGCCAATTAAGCTCAGTACCTTCATATTAGTGAAACGTGATGAAACATGCACTGCAAGATGCTTCAACCATCCTTACAGGATTCAGCACTGTGGGTTTTGCATGCTTTCTGTGTTGGTGGATCTATATAGCGTGCCTAGCACCTCAATCCAGGTGGCAATGTGACTGGCATCTATGAGGTGTTGGGGCAACTGGATCCTTCGGGGCGAGGCTTGACTTTTGAGCCCATCCCAGACAGCTGGAAAGCGCAGCCCAAAAACTTTGTCATGGTTTCCTGGCAGTACCTGGCTGGGGTGTGTGACCTGATCTCACTCTATCTAAAATGTCAGATATCAGATGAAGGATTTTGAATTCACTGAGATGTCAGTTCTACCACATCTCAAGAACATCCCAAGATTGTTGTAAAAATGTTTGCGAGCATTTGAGGTTGGGACACAAGGCGTAGTCTCTTTCACTGATGATGGCACTCTGCGGCACGTTTACGCCGGCACTGTACCCATCTATGGCTGCGATAGTTTTGAACTCTTCACGGAAAGCAAAGCTGAAGGCCACGACAGAGGTGCAGATCATTGGCGAAGTTCACCATTCAGTGGGGCTTTGCAACGGCTCAGTGCCTGGATTTGGGTTTGGCAAATTTATATCACATCTATTTTCCTCGTGCATCCCAAAGCTCTGCGTTCTGAGGTACATATGCGGGTCCACTGTGTGTTTTGTGTTCGTTTTTGCTTCTAGATTGTGCGTTTGTGTGTCAAGTTGTTTTAGCCAAACTTGTGGCTAAAGCAGAAGACTTACAAGAGTGCCTGCGATCTTCGATCAAACACTTTGGAACCCTTTGCATCTTTTTTTCTGAGTATTTGGGGCCATTTATTTGAGGTGATACACTTGATATCAATCGCCAGAGCTGGAGAAAGGTGTTACAACGGCTCACCACAGAGACTTGGACCAGCTATAGGAGCTAGAACAGTGTGGTTTCTACATGTTTCTACTTCTGTTTTTTTTCTTGATCTCGGCCACTGCCGGAATAGGGGGTATCAATGAGCGGGCAAATTTGCGCAAATTTGATTGCCGATTCGACTTTCAGTATCCTGGCGAACTTGACAACGCAGATCTGAAAGTTCAACTGTAATGATGGTAGTGGAGCGTCACCGCGGAGCATCCACCGTTTGCAAATCGTCCTCATACTTGCGATTCCTGTTATAGAAAGTGGTTTTACAATCCATATTTCGCTTTTGAACATGCTTAAACAGTCGAAACACGTGCAAACATCTTGAGCGGATGTTAAGGAGAAGTCTCAGAAGCCCAACGAGGTGGCTCAAATCTTTGAAGCTGCGCGGCAGGCGGGGCTTGTGAGTGTAGAGTTTACAACCAACGGAGGCGAAGAAATCGTCTTACAGCTGAAACGCTGACCCCGTGTCCAGCGAAGGATGGGGAAATACTGATCGATGTGGATGTGTCTCCAAGGTCGGCTAGAACTCTGCAGTCAAAATAAGTTTCAATGGCTTATTTTTTTTTGGACTGTATATAAAACAACCACACTCCGAGCGGAATCAGGAGCTGCTTGGTCATGGGTACTTAGTACTTCATGCTATTTCAGTGTCGGAGGGCAAGATGAAGCCAGGCTTTCAATACCAGCAGATATCAGCCGACCTTGCTGTTTCAGACGTATCCATATCATTCCATGTCCACCGTGACACCGTGCATCACAAAATGAGCGCTCTGGACATTTTCTGACGCATGGCTTTGGCTAATTTGGTGGCTGATTTTGCTAAGCGGATAGCAGAAGTGGATAGAAGTGCACTAAGCTCAGCAGACTTGAATGCCAGCGGATTCAATTTCACATTCAATTGTTTCCTCATCACTAAAGCTATCTTTAGCTTGTGAAATGTTCGTAAACCAGCCTCAACGGAACCCTGTCGCAAGTGATCACACACCCCAATAGGATTGGATTGGGAATGCATGCTGAGTGAATGCTGGCCCCGAGAAGAGGCTTTGGCAAACCATGCCAGACAAGCAGCAACTTCCCATGGCTCGGCCGAACAAGTTCAGTAAATTAAATGATCTAAGGTGACTGGGGTCGCTATCGAATTGGCATGCTGGTGCGCACATGGGGTGTGCAAGTCACTGGATGGCTGCATTTGGGCCTCCTCATGGCAACTTGGCAGAATATGATTTGGATATTTGGGATGGTGAATGAAGAACTTTGGAAGTGCGATGGGACAATATTCAGAAGAAGTCAAAGAAACTCCTCCTGGAAGGCCAAATCGGGATGAGTGTTTTATTCCAAGTAGCGGCGGAGCAATACTTGCTCCAAAAGCATTTCGTTAATCAGAAGTCTTGCTGCGAGTCGTGGATGCAAAATGCCGAGGACAAGTCAGCTTTTGACAGAAGAGGCAAATTGATTACCCTTGTGATGCTGGTGCTAGAGGGAGTTGCTGTGGCACTGTTGGATGCCATGATTTTCAACAACGTGCTTTGGCTTTCCAGAGTCATATACTGATACTGTTGCGGATGAGGTTTCGCTGACTGGTGCGACATTCTTCAGATATTGGACCTTCCAAACCTTGAAGGGGAAAAGCAAAGCTCGTGCTTGTGGAATGTTGTTGCATGTTGTTGCATGTTGTCACGGTATTGTGTCTAGGCGATTATTTGCATGCATATGTTCTTCATTGATTTTCTAAATTTGAAGCAAGGGTTGTTCGGTTTACATGGCCTTGTTATCTCGCAAATGTAGAGCGCAAATAGAACAGAAGACTCTGACAAGCAGAACACGACTGAGGATCCGTTTTTCTTCATGTTGTATGGTTTGTATGTCCTCTTCAGCAACTTGACTGCATTTTAGACACGCATCGAAAGGTCGTTGAAAGATATTGAAACAACCGCAGTATGTATCTGCTCAAATCAGATCACTCCGTCCTAGGCAAAAGCTGTCCATTTCCAGCGCGGATGTTGATTTGCTTCCTTGCTTTGGTTGGCTGGGCGGTCGTGAACAGCTTGTGCCTCCGCAAAGATTTTAGCACTCCGTTCAGCAAAGTGAAGCTATAGAATCATAGAGAGAGAGAGAGAGAAAGAGAACAGATACTTGTCAAGGAATGAAAGCACAAGTCGATTTCCAAAAGCGTTTCTTTCAAAGAGACCTGCAAGTATGATACTGGATTGGAAGCAACATGTGCCGAGTTCCGTGGCAACTCTAAACTTAGCGGAAGCTACAGGCTTTGCGACTGGCAACTCAGACAACGGAAGTTGCAACATATGGGCAATGGGCTTAGTTTGTGTCAAGCCATTGCCTTGATGATCTCGATGCTTGCAAAGAGTTGCTCCAGTGTATGCACGTACTGGATAGATATGCATATACAGTAATACTATCATGCAATGTCTTATCATAAAGAGAAAGCATCAACGGCATTGAGTTCTTCAGCAATTGGACTCAGTGCAGTATCTGGAATCAAGCCTCATGGGACAACACCAAGTCAATCTTATATAGTGACTGAAGCCAACAATACACGCAGCTAGTTTACAGAACGGATTCTTCATAATTTGGCTTGTTGTCCAAGTGGGTCTTCGCATTTAGCGGTTTCCTCCTGTTCAATTGGGGTCCTTTCAGTAGCACGCTGTTGCTGAGTCTTTACTGCCGTGGTGCTGTTGTTGACCGCTGCGGGGATCAGGTGGGCAAGGGGTGGACGCTGGTTGAAGCTTAGTGATTAAGGGGCCTAAAAGTCTTTTGCTGAGCACAAATGTTGGGAGATCGACGCCATACATGAGCTTTGATCTGCGCAGGATGCAGGAGCACTTGGATCACTGTGCCCTTCGGCTACGATGGACTTTGTTGACTGTGGGAGTGGGTGTTGAGATCGTCTCAATTATGTGGAGTCATGCTAAATCGATCTTTACAAAATTTAAATCCAAATCTCCAAGCCACAACCAAAGTGAAGCCGCAAACACATTCAAAGTCATCGTTGAATCCATGGAGTTTGGAAATGATTCGAAGTAGATGCTACATTCACGACTTGTTGTTGTTGTTGTTGTTGTTGTTGTTGTTGTTGTTCCAACCTGGCACAGTCGACTCAGGCCAGCTACTACGAGCGCCATGTCCTGAGACAGATTCACAGCATCTCTGTATCTTGATGGCCATTTTCGGGGCCGGGTTGGTCGTCAACAAGTATGGCCTCACAATAGCTGTACTTGCAAACCTATTTGTGCAATACTCTTCGACTTGATGTTGGCGTGCACGAAGGTATTACAATTCCAGCAATAAGAAATTGATGAGAAAACATAAGAAGGCAATGGATTGAACAGAACGCTTGAATCCTTTATTTAAGGACACGTGTAAAATATTAATAAATATTAATATTAATAATATATTATCAATATGTAAAAATTATCACATATTATAAATTTAGAATTTGAACATTTAACTTGTGCATAACATGTACAAGTGCAGCTGGTCCATGCTCCCCAGCCTGTTTAATTCACAAAATTGGCCATTTGCTGATCGGTTTTGGTTTTGTTCACACTTTGATTGCATCGGCCCTTAGGACTTCAAGAGAAGCAACCAAAAACTTCTGGCAAAAATCTTGCCGTCCCATGTGGTTCAATTGGTTTCAGTTGCTTGCATGCAATCGGTTTTCGCATTGCGGAATGCAGACCTTGAAAACTTGCAATTGGATGACTTGGATCTCGATGCTTCTCCGTTGCTCAGTGATCGCGGCTGGCCGCCAATGATTTCTCTCCAACGCTCAGGATGGTGTTTCGCCCATTGCGGAGGACTATGCGGACGTGTCTGTCGTGTTTACGGACCCTTGGGTGCAGATATCATGAACCGATACAGCCCCCAACTCCGTTAATGCCGCATGGGGGCTTGCATGCACTGCCAATGCGTCCAAGCAAACACTATTTCCTCGTCATTCCACATGATCAGGACATATCATGCCGTAGGGATTTGCTTTTTTGCGGCAGCCTGCCAAGGATTTGCAGGGCTTCACAGCTTTTAGCTCCCGCACCTAGGCCAAGAGTGCAAGGATTCAAACTCAAAATAGACTGCTGCATTCCTTGGTGTCAAAGGTCGGCGCAGGCTGTGGCAAAATTAGTGCCGAACCATTCACTGATCCGAAACTCAGGTCAAACATTTCATGTTGAACAATCATGATTTAAAGCCCACAAGAAAGCCACGGTCATAATGGGGGTATGGTATTTTTGTTTACCCATATATTGATAATTTGAAATTTGATATGTGTATATCATAGTATCTATAGAATCTATGCTGTTATTTAATCTTATTTATAGATATTTATAATACAATATCATATCATATAATATACTAGATTTTGTACAATAATTTGTATATACAATACGACTGTGAGTGTGACATATTGACGTACACAGACATAATATCTATGCTACTGGACCATACCGATCAAACTGTCAACTGGATGAATGCTCCATTTTTCATGGCTCATTGGAAGTCCACAAGGCATCAGTCCAAAAGAGCTGGTGGAGCTTCTGAATATGCTTTACTCTGCGTTTGATGAAGCGATTTGGGATTGGGGTCTACACAAAGTTGATCCTTGGAGTGCAAAACATCAGATGGGATCCCTTGAAACATATCCATAGGCTCTACCCACGGACCTGACATTTTGCTTACTAGTAGTTATTTTGATTCGCAGATGCAAAAGTTTGGCGATTCCCGTGTTCCCCAATAAAAACAACGGTTCACACCTTGGCCGGATTCAGGAAGTTATTGGTGATGCATACTTCATCTCATCTGGATGCCCCATCGAGGCGCACACAAGTCGGCTGAAAACCGATGTTCAATGGTTGTCGGTTGTGCTACATTTTTATGCACTTCTGTGATAGTCAGCAAGCAAGAGCCAGGAGGATATGATGATTGAGATGTTTGAAACACCGAAAGACCTCTGAACATGTTAGAAATCCACCGGTTTTTCTTGACTGGATCCGCAAGGTCACCAAAATTGACACGAGACCTGAGAACAACTTGGCACTTCACAAAGTATTTCTACTGTAGCTGGAATATTGCAAGCCTGCAAAAAGTAGCATGATACTAGGATACGGGGAAGTGTACTTCCCCTGATGAAGATGGGATTTTCATGGCCCCAGTTTGAGAACAGTTAAACCTATCTATTTTACATTGTACATGTTCTACATTGTTCTACACAGAATTGAGTGAGTGGCTGTATGCTTGCAAATTTCATACTTCATATTCATATGAGCAAATTTCATACCTCATAAAGGAACAAATATGATGATTTGTTGTATATAAAATTAATAATGTATACACTAAGATAGTACAGTATACCTTGATCGATGTGATCTCCGTGGTGACCAGGATAAAAGCCTTGGTCCTGATCAATATGCGATGCGCGCGGTTGAGGCAATCGGGATTAAGTGGAGGTGGTGATGGATGCAAGTATCACAGTCGGTGAATTCAGATTCACATCGTGACATGCAATTGCAAGCACATGTTGTCCGTCAGGTCATTAGGTAGACATTCGATGCAGTGATAGGCTTTGATATTTCAGAAGGTTCCGATGAAAGGGAGTGTCCTTTGAAAGCATTTTGTAAAGACGGGCCACCAGTTGCTGAGTCATCACCCGTCAAGTACAGCCTAAGTCGGTCCCTTCACCGGTCCACCCCTGCTTGTGTGCATGCAATTTCAACATCAGGGTTCCCTCATCTTCCCTCTGATCCCCTTCAAATGTTGTTTGGTACTTTGGTCATTTTTTCAGTGCATTTCAGTGGTCTCAAGCCAATCTCGTTTCAGATGTCTCATGCATCACCCAGGTGGCCTTGGCTTTGCAGCGCATTGTGCCCTCAGTGAACTGATGACAATTAGTCCAAGACGTCTCATCTTTGGAACGATTCCACGATTCTGTCGTTGCCGGCACCATATCTCACCCAGTTGTTGTTTTTGAAACTATTTCTGATCTCTGAAGATTCTCTCGATTCACTCGGCAATCTTGTTCTGAGCTTGAACGCCCCGTTATCCCCGGTTATTTCATGAGGGTTATGCTGATCTCATCAAGCAATTACCGGTACCAAGATTGCTTAACAGTCTGAGGTTTGTGAGGATGGATCGGTGCAAATGAGACTCTTGCGCCGCAAAAAACATAAGCCCAATGTTGCCAGAAAAAATTACATCTCTGAATGTTACTATCTACTATCCTGAAGCTCTTGCCTGCAAGGAATATCGGCCTCAAGTCTGTTTGTGCATGGTTCAATCTCTCCCTGACCCTTACGGCACAACCAAGGATGTGGCATCCACACAGGGAATGTCATTGCTGGGGTTGTTGGAAAGAAAGGACATCTCGTGGCTGAAACATTCACTAAACTCTAGACTCTTGAAACTAGATGCTTGAAAAGCCCATTCAAATGGAGGTTCAATACGCAAGGAATGCCTCTACATAATGCCCGCATCCAAATGCCAGTTGCTTCTTCATTGAGGATCCCACTTTCTGCAGTCACCTGCCCGGAGGACCCCGCTTTCATCTCTTTGGGCCCAACGTGGAATATGCCAATCGAATGGAGAGCACTGGATTGCCTGGCAAAGTGCAAATCAGCCACTATGGACCACATTCATTCAGTGCTACCGTTTCTACATGTGTTTTGGATCACGCCTCTTTTGTGAAAATATTTGAGAGGCGGTCAGTTGATTCAACATATTTCAAAATTGTGCAAACCATTTTGACTTGGCGCAAAACTTGTGTTTTTTTTTGTGATTCTTTGAAGCGTTCCCTTCTGTTCATGAAAACGATTTAAACGACTTCAAAATTATTCTCATCAAGCCCATTACACTTTTTTGAGTGATGTAGCTCAATGATTATTTGCGACCGTCATCTCAATCCAATATCTATATATACGTATACTACCTATATATTCTGATTGTGTGGGACACTTTGCGTCATTTCGAAAAATGTAGTTGAAAATTACTTGAAGTAGATCGGGGTGTTTTGACGATCGGATTTGTGGGCGTGGATCGACATTCATACATACCCATATATGCCGTTACATGCCAGAACCATTCAAAATGATTTGGGAAATAATTTGACGTAGTGGGGAAGGTGTCACCCTGCATATTGCAGGGGTGATCGTGTTGGAATGCTTTGGTTGTTGTAAGCTTGACATTTGACATGGTCTTTTGCACCCAGGCTTCGCTACGAAGCAATGGCTGGACATAGGAGGTCACGACTACATTTTTGAAGACCGTTCAGCAGCTTGACAGATTTGACGGTCAACAGGAGGAATATGTTTAAATGAATTCATGACGTAAGGTAAACGGAATTACATCATGGTTAAACTATGTCATACTATGTGGGCTATCGTTGTCACGTCACCTGTTTTGATGCCCAAGGTTGACATGGGAGGACGCCATGATCGAACTTTCTTGGTCACCAGAAGTAAGGCCTGTGAGCGCTTTGTTTGGGTTTGTTCGCCTTTCTTGATAATTGGTATGCTTTGAATTTTTTAAACAAAATCCTACACAACAGGAAACATCATTAAATCTTCAATATTATCAAATTCAATTTTTTGCCTTATGATGCTGCGATATGGATCGATATGGTGCGGTTTTTTCAGTTGTGGAGAAATATTGCCCTGTGCTATCCTCGACTCCTTTGATCTTTTCTTTGCTGAGAGAAAGGCCATGGAGTCCTGATTGCTGCATTCATGATGGCTTTTGAGATGATTCTTCATGAGTGCCAGTCTTGAAAGAAGACAGCAAAGCTGAGTGGCTCATCACCAAACCACTTGGGTCGAAGCAGTTTGTCAGAATTTGTTTGATTCAATGATTTAATCATCATTTATCCCTTGTTCGGCCTGCTTGTCTAGTGGAGGCGCGCGCTGCCAAGAAGATTCGAACTTCTTTGGCCATGCAGCGGCACGAGCAGGTGCGAAAGCTTCATTGTCAGTGACGGATGTGAAGAAAGAGTGTGAGGAAGTGAGATGACGTGAAAGGAAGTGGCATAGGACAAGTGCAGACCTGTGATGTTGATTGCTCATTGTTAAACCACGTCGATGCCTATGAAGTCTCCACAACTACGATCGTCATGCTTGTAGTTGTAGATTTGCTGAGTCGCCTTCAGTGATTTATCCGACAATTTGAGTTTTGGGCTGATTCACGTGGTCTTTCATTCCTTTCCCCAGATCATAGCATAGCATCACCGAAACACCCTCAAAGTCTGACAAAGCGCCGCACCTCAAGATCTACCATTGAGCCAAGGTCGTGGCAGCCACGGCCACTGGGCCATCCGAGGGAGCTTAAAGTTTCGTGAGATGACTCGACCTGAACACTGGAAGTCGCTTTTCACTTGTCTCTCTTTTTCTCTTAACATAATGTACATGTGAATATATAATTATATATGTTACTTTTTCAATAGATGAATGAGTGATGAATGTATAATATACACAACAGTATCAAGATGAACTCGCTCAGCGCGGGCTGGTTTGAAGCAGCATGGTAGACAAACAAAGCACGGTTGACAATGACAAGGGAAATCCCGAAGCACTTCAGATGTTAGAGTATCGGACTTTCAATATCTTGGAGTCTTAGAGTTTCTACAGTTACAGCCCATGCGGGATTTCAGAGTCCTGCACTTATTTCAAGGCAAGAGTTTGCCCAACTTAGCTTCATAGCAATTATCAACATATACAAATGATATATGTTAAATATATGTATATGTGCATCAATACATCATATATACGATTATGTACGCATATTTACGCATGAAACACTTTCTATGAATTACTCTACTTGAAGATTTCAGAGCCGTGCTCAAATCCTCCAGGACCGTCTGTTGGGCGACTGTAAAATTAAGCGAAAAGTTGTGCCCGATCCGACTGGTCAAGTGAGCGCTCAAGTGGTAGATACAAAACGTCAAGAGGTAATCTTGTTGAAGCTTGAAATCCTTGCCTGAGGGAAGGTTTGCAGTGCAAGATGTAGCACTCTTTTCCAGAATCCGCTAGTTTCCTTTATTTATGCACATCTTGAAACTAGAAGGCTGGCTGCTAATTTAAAGAGTAGAGATCAGACTCCATGGAGTGGTACATAGGATGGAGATCCTGCCTCACTTAAATAGAGACAGAGGCAGATTTCTAGAAACTCATACACTCATCTAGAAATCAATACGTTAAGTACATTGATAATCATTGAATATCATTGATATGTCATGGTATGTCTAGAATATTGTAGCTCGGATATTGCAAAAATAGATACATTTAGACATAAGACGGATTGGGATTGTGGTATATAAGCAGCATTGAGCAGCTATCGCTGTGTAGGTGTGCAGGCTCCCTTGTCAGTCTGGTTAAGCTGCAACTGGTTGCGATACTATCAGGCTATCAGCCCGCCTTGCAAAAGCTGTTGCGGCTGTAGCTTGCTTTAGGTACAACGTATTTTGAAGGGACACCGCCCGACTCTTTCAAGATGATTTCAATTGACTAACACAAGCAGTGCTTCATGTTGAATCAGAAGTAAGTAGTGCCCCTGTGTTTCAAGGATTTTCAAGGTGAGTCGAAGTGGTTCCATTTGCAGGCCAAAATATGCTTGCACTGGCACTGTCGACAATGGCTTGTTTGGAGACAAGCTCTGACAACTTGGGAAGTGCCTGCCCGAAGGGCCTAGCACTTGTCAGCGATGTGGCTTTTTACCAACAAGAAGGGACTTTGTTGAAAGCGTAGGAAACTTCTGAAAACGAACAAAGCTCATAAAAGATGCGTAAATAACACAATCAAAAGTTAAAAGCACACGATTCCAGCGCTGTGTGCTCATAATATCATTCTGTTGCTGTTGCTACTTGGCTGCAGGGATTCCGTTCGATGTCAATGTGTTTATGGTTTGATCTTCACAGTCTCTTGACACCTGCATCGTTTGAGTCGAGAGCAGATTGAGAATCCATCCTCATCGCTGCTATAGCTTCAGTGGTGCCTCAGTGGTGCGTTCAAAAAAATGAGCTGTTGGCAAACCGAACATGTTTTGCATCAGACTTGACTAGGAGATGATGCTTCTCTAGTAGATATATATAAATGATTTCACTCCAGTGAGATCCACCGTTGGCATTTGCTGGGACGAAGATATGGAATTGAGATGGACTAAGAGGGTCTCAAGAGATTGGAAGCAGACTTCTCAAGTGGTTGGGTGTTCAATGACACCCCCTTGCAGCACAGGAATGATCAGGAATGAAACCATCTTAACAAGAGCGAAATTGATGGAATTTGAATGAATTTGATGTCTACTGTACCATGGTGTCTATCTACTTCTATCTATCCACCTGAATCTTCAAATCAAAGGGGTCCAGCTGACAGGCCAAAGAGAAGCTAGCAAATCAGTCTTCAGAGGAAGAATCCAAGTCGACCGCAGACAAGGATGTGGAAGAAGACGAGTGATCATTGGAGCATGTGCTAGAGTCTTCTCGATTTAGACTCAGACTCACATTGATTTGTAATATTTTCTTTTGTAACTTTTTCTACATGTGTGTCCAGTTTGCTGCAATTGCTGTAGTTCCTCCAATGTAATGGGTTGATTGTTTTGGGTCGCAAAAACGGTGGACCGCGAGAAGACAGAAGCATGCAGCACTTGAAATACTCGCTTGGGGTGCCACCTGCCGCAGGAGGTCCCCACAGTTACAACCGAACCCAACACAACGCATGTTTATTATTCTATTATGATAGTTTGTCAGATGATGCAATTGGTGCATTTTGATTGTTGATATTTGCCTGGAGAGCGCTAGTTGACATGCTTGAAATATGAAAGGTTGTGTTGATGTCGATGTGATTATCAGATTATCCCTTGCATGCAAAGGCAACGAAAGTAATGTAGTGTTCATGGCCAGTCATTTTGAGGATCTATATAAAATACACAGATTGAAATGAATAGACTAGGAGATTGAGAAATTGGCGATAGCAAGCCTGTTTGCCAGTATTGGCGTCTTCTCTTTGATGCTTCCCCGAAACTGTTTTTAGGAAAGCAATCACAGACTAGGAAGATCCGGAAAGGAAAAGCATCTTCAAATAGATTATAGATCGAATGATGCCATAGACAGCAGAAGACATTGATAAGTTTGCTCAACTATTAAACATGATGTTTATGTGAGACTTTTTCTTGCGGAACCTGACCCTCAATGGTTCAATGGTGGTTGTCAACCACTAGCTGTTGCAGGAAGCCGGATGGTTCGACTGGTTCGAACTGATGGAAGAGGTGGGGTAGGTGGCTGTGAGGGGAGATGCTGTGGAAACAAAGGAGCCAAAGAGATTTAATGAGAGGTTTCCATGCTTCACAAATCTTGATGTCGAGCATTGTTTGCGTGTGTGTGGATAACATGCTGTATGCGCTTATATGCACACCTTCAGTGCAGCACATGACTTCTTCATACTTTAATCCCAGGTGGCGCATGCCGAAAAGAAACCCATCTCCCAGCAGGCCAGTTGAAACATGTTGAAACTGCGGGGGAAACAGCTTGCTTAGGAAACTGCACACCAATGTATCATTTACTGTGGGTGCAGTTTTTGTTGGAGTATTGTCACGCCCAACTGGAATTTATGAGAAAGTTGAGGGTGTCCTATTTTGGCTGATGACAAGCCCAATTTGATCAAGATGATGCAGCCAGCAATGTAGCAACAATCTCAAGAAAGGTATGGTCCTGGTCGTGACTTAAATATCTTAGATGAGTTGGGACTTCAGCTCAGGAACAAGATTCAGAAATTCACACACAGACCAAGACTGGTATGGCTGGACATGCGATGCATTGGCCTTGTTCACCAAGCATTCATCAGTCCTTCGTCAATTTCTCAACAAACTCCAGATCTACGGTTTTGGATGCTTGTGGGCCTGGGGTTTGCTTGTTGCATCTTTTCGCACGAAGGGGGTGACGCAGTATAGGCTCAAGAAGATTCAAACCAGACAGGAAGAAAAAAGGAAAATCTTCAGCCCGTTTAAAGGGCAATTCGATCTAATTTGCCATGGCTTGCTTTCAATGGCTTCTGGGGCGTTCGCCCACGTCCACAGAGATCATCAAACCCAGCAAGTCATGCGATTCCACGGAGATTGTTGTGCCGAAGGCAAGAACCAAAGGGAACTTGCACACGACATACAATTGAAGGTTCGCAGCTCTTAGGTCCAAAGGTTGATTGGGTATTAAAATGGTATTAAAGATATCAAATTATAAATTGTTTCATTAAATCGATGGATTTATTACGTAGCATGCCTCTAAAAGGTCCTGAAAGGTATCGCAAGGAAACAAATTGGCAGTCAGGTCGTTCAGCCGCAGTACTTGACAGACCCTGTTCCTCTCGATTATATCGGTAGTAGAATTTTGATAAGTCTCATGTCCTGCTGGCAGGGGGAGCAAATGTTTGGTTTGATGCCGCTGTGTTTTGCCACGTATCCAGCAATTGCTCTACGGTTGCCACATTTTGACGAGAAGCGCTTGAAGCAGTCCTTGTGTCATGGCTTCTGAAACTGGGGTGGGCATGGGTGGGCCAGTTTGGACGAACTATGAACTCGGGAAAGTATTGACGCAACGTCGTACAAGCCAGTGAGGAATTATACGTTGAATGAAATCGTTACACAGTAGGTAACAGAATGGGATTGAAATGTTTGTGACATGAGATACGGACACGTCGAATCTATAGATCTACGATAGTTCCTGACACGTCCTTACAAGCCGCCCTGGGCCACTTGGTTGCAAATGCACACCTCAAATGTTGGGCCTACAGGCCAACGAGAACGTAGATCCTAAACTTCGGAGATGCAAAGGTTTCAATACTCCAGAAGACCAGAGGTTTTGATTTGTTTTGTATATCTTGGTAATTCTTGGTATATCTTGATTGAACCATCACAAGGAAAGCTGGGATTAGTCCCTCTGCCCAAGCTGCAGGTCGAAAGCTTTGGAGTTAGTGCCCTGTGCAGCTGGTCGTTTCAAGGGGGATGCAGAGATCATAGAGATCAACGGTCAAGGCCGGATCCGAGATGGCTTTCTATGTTTCCATCATGGACCTAAGCAAAGGGCCAAAAAAAAGACAGTAGCATCGGATCGTCTTGCAAGTGTGTGTGTGTGTGTGTGTGTGGTTGCCTTGGTTCTTGAAAGTTGAAACCATGTTCTGGCGCATGGTGCTATGCTTGTGATGACGGGTTTATGCGGATGTCAGCATAAGAGATCAAGATTTGGTTGACTTCCATGTTGCATTTTCGTTTAACTGAGGTGCGCAATCAGAAAGCATTTAGCTTTGTTCAAGAAATTGTACTACAGATTACTACCTTATCTACCGTTATCTACTGTATTTGTTTGTCATCCATCCATAATTCGATCAGTAGCCATGCAGGTCCATTACGCTATTCACATGCCCCGAGGTGCAAACTTACGGGTACTCACTTTTGAAAGGTTGTTGACTTGAATGCCCAAGGAAGACAACTCTTTGCATCAAGACTAGATTTATGGGCAAGAGTCTTCGGAGGTTTTCTTCAGAACTGTCCTTGGGGATTGTCAAAGCCATTCAAGCCATTCCATCACTACCCTACAGAGAGGTGCAAATCGTTAAAAAAACATAAAAAACCAACACTTGCCACCAAAGTTAGTGCTTCAGGTGTCCCGTTCACCGTGGTGGAATCATCAGAAGCAAGTGCACCACAGCGTATCGAGGACAGACGTGGCATATAGATGCATGAAGATACAAAATTGAGATGGCGCAAAGAGCATGTTGACCGCATGTGTTTTTCTGCCAAAAGTGTGTTTGCAAAAACATTGGAAATTCCTAAGTTTCATGTCGCACTGCAGGAGATAAAGCTATTGAGCTTCGCCACTTTGTATCGGCCCTGGGGTGTGCGCCAGGGATATTCCCCTCCAGTTGCCATCAAGCTGACCACCTACAAAGATGGAAGCGGCCCGGTGTATTTTTATGGGTCCTACATTGGAAAGGATGACCATTGAGTCACTGTCAGAACAGGCAAGGCGTTGCCCTACAAAGCCTACATATCTAATTTATCCAACATTGTAAAAAGCCATCAAGCACATTCAAAAATTCATTTACCTCACTGGATGCATCCAGAAATAGATTTGGAAACGAGATCATTTTAGATATCACCACCATACATCACTAATGTCAGTTGTTTGGTTACACAAGTCTGGAAGGTGAACGAAGCGTAAAGAAGCCTTGATCCTGTATTGGAGATCAGATGGCATCAATCACACTGGCATCACTATGATCACGCAGCATGCTTCGAACACGGACACTGAGGTGGTGTTCTGGCATTCTCTCGCTCTCACATGTTGTTTGATGGTGGTTCTGCTTGGACATTTCTGGGCATTTGGGCTAGCCTGGCCAAGGGAGATTCCGTCCCAAAAGTGGTGTGGCAAAAGGAGCAAATGATGAAGCAAGTCCCAGGTCACAGGATGTCCAACATTCATTCATGATAATCATGCTGGTTTTATTTGGTTTTGTAGTTTTATCATGATATTTTCAGGTATTTTTGGGATAGTTTCACTCTCGAGGAAGATCATGTTAAAAGACCTGACCATTGCAGAGGACATTTGAGTGCAGCACCGCAAAGGAAAAGTATCACAGCATACCTGATTGTATTGTTGCAATTGTCACCCTCTCTTTGAGCAATTTTTAAGCCTGTTGGCCTGTTTCCACGTTTTGCATACTCCTCGCATGTGCCTTATGTGACCAAGGAGGATGATTATGTGATTAGATATTATTGATATATATATATATATTTATATTTACACATACCATATAATATATATATATATATTAATTTAGACTGTTTCTTTCCATTTGATTGGTGAAGATATTGTTTTGAAGGTGAGAGCGAATTCCGGGAATTGGCCATGAAGATATTTGGCGTGAACCCCAAGCCATCAATGCTGACCGGACTTCTGAAACGCATCGTTATCCCTTTGGTGGGAGCTATTATGGATACGTTCTTTTTGCACGTTGGTTGGTCCTTAACAAGGTGGGGAAGTCTGGGTGTCAGATGAGATTTCAGTACTACCATATATGTACATAATATATACTGTACATATTATGTGTATACATTAACTTATCATCCAAGTTGGACATGTTGCACATTCTTTCAATCTTTTCTAGGATCAACAGGTGTATAGAAGATCAAGTCGTGAAAAAATAGTGACCATGTCTCAGGCATCATCTCTTCTTCTCGGATGATGATTTGGCTCTGCTGAAAGAGGAGGCAACACCCAAACAAGTGTCGGCTGATATGGACAACTGGGTGAACCTTGGCATTGGATTTTGCAAAGTACAACGCAGGGCCAAGTCGGGCATCATTTTCTTGTTGTCAGACAGTCATCATATTTGCTGAATGATGTGTATTGATGTGTATGGATGTGTATGGCTCGTTTACCTTGTACGATGGTACACCCAACCGGGCACATTCCATGGTATTGCAGTCTATGCTACCTGTGAGAGTCTATGCTTGGGGATTGTGCTGTCTAATGTAGTTTTTTCGTTGCATCAGATGCTGTCCTCGGACCGATGTCCACGCTCAATCATGCGTAGAGACGCAGGTCTTCCCTTTTCATCCCTCACAGTACCCCATTCAAAATGCATAGATCGTTATAGATCGTATTGGCATGTCCAGATTGACAGACCAGGACTAGGAGATGTTTCTTGCAATCCAAGGACGACCCAAGAGGCTCTTTGTGCACACATGTTGTTGGCACTGGTAAGACACACTGTGCCAAAGAGTTGCAGTGGAAACGTGCAAATAGTGTTTTTGCTTGACGCGCGGAAAGCTTTGGGCTTGATCCTTGGCTTGAAATATGTGTTCTTAGTCCTATTAGGCTCCAAAAAGAAACGAAAGTAAGAACACACATGCCGCATGTTTCAGACTGGGGCCACTCATTTTCCCTGTTTTCTGTCACAACTGTTCTGTCTACTTTCTAGTTTGCTATTGTTTGTCTATTCTACTTCAAGTTAGACAGCTTCGACACCTTTTTTGGAGATGACTGATGATCAACCAGATATTATGCATCATTTTCCTCCAATCGTCATGGGCGCTCGATGAAATCACTTCCAAATGCAAGTGCAAGGCCTTCGGATCAAATCATGGGCAACGGCCTCACTTTCTGCAGAATTTTGATCCCCACCCAAAAGGTCTTCGGTCTCTCGGCTCCAGTGGCTCTCTGGATCTTGGTTGGATGATTGCAATCTATTGACCATTGCTTGGGATGAAGCTTTGGGAACTAACTGGGAAGAAAGACGAATGATACGGTCAGGGTCTTTAGAGAACTTCCTTCAGGCACATGATCGCTCATTTCTTCCTGGCATGTCAGCTACATGCAGCTTGTTTTGCGCCACTTTCTAAACACATCTTCACAGCGCCGCCAGCACCATCACCGCTAGGTATGGATTTGCCTGGTTTGGCCAGCTACCTGCATGAGGCCCTAGCTCGCAACGAAGGATCTTTGGAGTCACAACGAGAGTTGTGGAAGACTGTGAGCGGAGCGTGTGAGTTGGGTCTGTCGTTGCTCGTCTGCACAAAACAAAGGCAGAGGACCGAGGAACGGCATGGATTTGTAGCAAGTTTGGAAAGGTTGACTACGAATTATGTTTTATTCATGGACAAGTCTTGGTAAAATGGGTTAGGTGGGAGGACCTCATTATATCTTTTGTATGCAATCAGGACCGTTATATTATAGAATGATATAACATATAGATTATGCACAGAAATCACTACGGACCGACATAGAATACCTTGTTGAAGGCTGGCTGCTGTTGCTTCTTGTGCGATCTTGGGAATGTATATGTGAATATGTGACTATCTAATTCAAGTTCTTTGAAAGGCAGGAACACCCTTTGCAGGTTGCATGTGACATGGGTTTCATTTTCTGTGGCGTGATGAGATTTTTGAGGTTGTTTTTACATAGTTTTTACATTTACCGTACCTAATATTGTAGATACTAAATGCATAATATGTCTTCCAGGTGTACTCCTCTTGGAGTCAAGATTATTTTAGTCAAAGTTGTGGACACCGTCATGCCGCCCTTCGTGTGACAGCTGGCAACAGAGTGAGGAATGAAATCATGCAGGCGGTCCATCGAGGGAAGAACATGGATCTGAGGTTTGCAGTGAACAATTCCTCCAAACGACCTTTGCCTGACTTTGGGTCAGGTCGTTGTGAGTCAACAATTACCAATGCGGGGCCTACGATTTTCCTTCCCGCAAAGGGAGGGATTGACGTTCACTTTGATCCCAGTGTTTTTTCCAGTACAGGCTGTTCAAAGGCCCAACGTTTAGAAGCTTTGCAGGCGTTCAAAGCCCTTCCGAAGAAATTCAAATGAGAATGAGTTGGAAAAGCCGGGCACCAATCAGGGCAGGTTGGTACAACGTAGTAATAATTTCAACGATCCTGAACAGCTTTGCAAACTTGGTCGGCCAATGTCCACAGCCATACATATGATCACAATCGTTCCATCTCATTCCGAGCCATTTTTGCCGCGTCCTTTGGACCCCGGCGCACATCTTTTGCTGTCGCTGCTTAGACGCGGGGCATGGAGAGGTGATCTCCATGGTACCAAGCCGCCATCAAAGCGCGGGACGGTGCTCCCAGGACCCCGGGACAGAAGTCTCTTGCAAAGCCAAAGATGAACCGATGCAGAGATGCGTGCTTCGAAAAACAGTGATGGTGGTCAAGTCGGTGAGTTGTATTTTTGATTGGACCGATATATGTGCGTGGCTGGATCGGATCAAAAATAAGGTTTGAAGACCGAAAATTCAAATTACATCAAATTACTGATATTCGTGAATTTTTGTCCAATGATTTGAATTTTGACTGCGAAGTGTTGCCTCGTGGATTGCTTCGTTCCACAGGCACGCTCGCTGGTGCAGCTGGACGCGGGACACACCATCCGTGCTGCTGGCCCTTTGAAGGTGGGAGACCAACACCAAAGTGATCGGCTCGGGGGAATGAATGCTGACGCCCTGCTGCACAGGTCTTCGATTTGCAAGGCGTCATTTGGATTTTAGATGATTTTGGTAGACTTTACAGTTACAGCAGATATGTATACATGATATAGATACAATTAATTATCGTAATTATATGGATTATATATTATTTTTGAGCTCCAGTCAATACACGCACATCAATCAACGTAGGGAGGTGTGAAAATGATTCCTTGCATGCACGGAACACTGTAAAACGATAGGCCCCCCCAAAACACGATAATTTGCAAGTGCATCACATTCATGATGGAGCATCCTGGCTAGTCTCGATTGCAGAAATCCGGAGCCCGTTTAACCAGGCCCAAGGTGTTCATGATGACATAGTTTGAGATTTGGACTAAACAGATGCAATAGATGTATAATAGATTTTGACGGCGCCGTATTGTAAATGCGGTTTGATTGTAGTTTGTTTGTGTTGCTGTTGTTGTTGTCGTTCTTGTTATTATGTTTTAATATTTAATGATATGTGTAATTATTTTCTCTTTTTACCGAACGATTGTATTCTGCAACAGTTGTCGAGCCAGACATCTATGCCGCAGTGACTGCTCCACAGGTCTCGCACAGCAATACTCTGGGGCTGGTGGTGGACAGCAGCGCAGAAAAGGCGGGACTTCTGCGAGGACGGACGGAGATGAATACTCGCGCCTGCAAGATGCGTGCAGTGGATGTATTAATTAGGGTGTATCCTTGTGAATGTGCACTTGAGTAGGCTTCCCAGTGTCAACATTGTCAAAAGGAATTATTCATCATGTTTTGACTTAGATTAAGTGCTATACACTGCATGTAATTGTTTTTCTTTGTTATGCTATAGAAGGATGACCATAGCAAAAGTCCTGCAGATAGCCGCAGAAAGGGCTGCGTTATTATTGTTATTATCATTTTTTTCAACTAATGGTAAATTGTTGGTTTGGTTTGGTGGTTTGGGATTCTAGGGGTACCCCGAAGGAACAATCCCTTTCATAAGGCTTTAAGGTTCATTAGGGGGATCCTAAATATCAATACCACCAACCCAAGCCACCAATTTACCATTAGTTAACTTTGATTATTGTTGTCCTTATCCAAGTGAGCCCTTGTGACCTGGACCTGGGTGAATTGGACTTCTCTACATCATTGCATCCAACTACAATCACAATTTCCATCCCTATGCGTGAAGCGTTTTGTGTACCCTGTTGGCCACGTGTTGATCCATTGTTTTCTTGCTTTAGTCAAATGTGTGAAAGTGGAAAGCTCCAGAGGTGAGAGAGCTGGCGAATTTGAACCTCCAGCTCTGAGTGGCGAAAACCGAAGGGTTTGCTTCAGCATGACGTAGGTGAGACAGGCGCATGCTCAACGTTCTTGCACCTTTCTCTCAGTGACCGGAGGTCTGGAGTACATGGATTCTTGTAGCAAAACTTTTTGGACAAAGTATCTCAAAGTCTGGGACTCATAGGGGCAAGGCATTACGATCACACAATCTTAATTTGCCCATTTTGCCTTGTACTCTGTGCATCTTGCTTTGGACTCAAGTGCTCCAAACTCCGGACCAACTCAAGCGGCGCACCTGCAAAAGGTGTTTGCGTTTGTCCTTGACAAAGTGTTCTCCAGGAACCCTTCCCAGGAACTGATGTTTGGTACAGCTGGACACGTCATTTGCACCTCGAAATACATGGCATATCGGTTTTTTAATCGAATGTGGGGTGTCATTGCACCAGTGACAGGCGCTTGCTTCCTGCATTGGTCTCTACATGGTCTCCACATGGTTTAATCCGAGCAATGCGGATATCCTAAGGCAGCTATGCTGGACCGCGACTCAACCAATGAAGCTGCGGAACTCAGTTGATGCTACGTGGTGACTGCTGCTTTTGATGAATCGGACGAGGAGTCAAACATATGAGGCAATTAACCTTTTACATTGTGCACGGATATAGTCTGTGTATGTCTGTGTTACATCGATTTATTTTCTTGTATTATATATTTTGTTCATATGGTTTTTGTTAATAATATGTTATGTTGGAATATGTTCAAATATGTAGACCTATCGACACCAGCACCACCACCAGCACGGCACGAGCACCCAACGATGAGGGTGGGTTGTCACGACCACTTCGAATTCTAGTACCGTCAACCTCTAGGCGTCCGCCAAAACCTGGATACTAACCTCCATCCTGCTGCAGTAAGATATACCATATCTATATACATCACAGTACATCACAGCGAACATATCATGCACACTTACTCATGTCTGAAGGTTTTAAAACTATACAGGTGAGGAATGTCAATTCCCACCCAAATTCAGATTGACGGGCGTTGCTAAGTCTTGAGGGTCACGGAACACCAAGGTGCGGATTGAGAGACTCAAGGACCAGCAACTTGACATACATCTTGGCAGATTGGCCCATGCGTAACTGGGGAAATCAATGAAGGAATCAGTGATCTATTTGGATTCATTGCTACCCATTGCCACCCAGATGCTTGACATTATTAGCAGATCATCTAGACGAACATGCAATAGACATCTACGACCTTTACCAAAGATATCCAAAATCACAGATGACCCAGCTGGATCAGACAAGGTATTCACAAATGAATCGTTTGAGTATCTCCTTTTTCCGTCAAAAATGCCGACTTGCATACTGATTGATTGCTTGTGTCATCGAAATGCTTGCAATCTGACCTTTGCGAGGGCACGATGGGCTTCTATGGGCTTCCAGTAATGATCTTCCATTCCATTGGGCAAGTTTTTCAGGTGTTTTTGTTTCGTCAGAATGTGAAAGCATCTTCGCTGTTTGTGTTTTCTGATTCACCATGCTTTCCTTGCTCAAAGCTGTTAACCACTTTTTATTTTTAGGCAATCCAAAACATTTTGGGACATCCTGACATTCCAAGTTAATTTCCTTCCTGTCTCGCTCTGCGACATGCTAAGGGTGGCAAGCTTATTCCGCGAGGTTCAAGTCGTTTGGGCTCCCAGGAATGAAACCTTGGAGTTTCGGCATGGGAGGGTCGAGAGTTGGACACTTGAATTTGGAAGCTTTGGGACATTCGAACAGGACGATCTCGTCAAAAAAGTCGTGGTTGTGGTCTGACAGATTGATTGGCTTCGGCCTTCTGAATGTTTTCCTATGCTTTCCTTTTGCGTCCTACCCTGAGTATTGAGACTTTGTTCTAAGGTCCGCTCCTCCAATGAGTCCCTCAAGATGGAGAATGCCCAGGCTGGCGAGATCGGGCCATGGGCAATCACCGGGCATGGGCAGGTTTGTCAAAATGCTGGGAATAGAGTGCAAGCGAAGGCCGACGATGCAAACGTAATGTTGATCGTAGCTTGGGGCCGGCCTAAACCCTGTAAGATTTCATAAGATTTCAAAGTAATCATCACAATTTTTTACGGGCCCAGTGGTGCTTCCAAATATGCGCAGGCATTTGATCGTGCTGAGAGGGCAGAAGAGGAGGCCAAGCAGGCAGCGCAAGCAACAGCTCCACACTGGAAAAATGTCAGGTTGGTCATAGAAAAGACACAGAGTAAAAATGCTAAGGCTGCCAAGGCAAAATGGGATCTTCAGCCTTCCGCTCACTGCTTTTTAAACAAGTTTTTAGGCCATTGGGAACCAATTTTGGTTGCCAAACGCATTATTAACTTAGGGAGCATCCACTTCCTCGATTACTTAGTATAGATATATGGGTTGTCAGCTGGAATGTTTGGGGGATTCTTTATTCACGCCTTTGCAAGATACTCCTGATCATGTTTGCATGGTTCGAAATCAGGATATCAGGTCTTGGGTAGCAGTTTTAGTTCTTTCCTGCACCTATCTATCATGATTGCTCACATACATGATCGAGCACAGACCTTTTGCCTAATCACACTTTATCCACCATTGCTCTCCAGGCCAGGGTTGCTTTGGCCGATGGAGTTGCTTGGCCTTGTACAGAGTTTAGTCCGCGAAGTGGCTGCAAACCTTACCTTTGAAATTGGATCGTAAAGGTGTCACATGGTGGCACCCCCATTTGCAGATGTCCATTTTCAGGGGAAGACACCCCCCGTGAATGTCAAATGGCATTTGGTGTGTGACAAGTTTTTACATAGATGGGTCCAGCGAGGATAGCTGACACCGACACTAAGAAAGTTGCAACAGCAACTAGCTGATGCTAGGGAGCTGTTGTATCTAACATTGCTGGTAATGAAGGAGTCTAGTTCCATTGCTGGCCGCCTTTTCCCCAGTGGAATACAGGAGCTGAACACCATGTTCTATTTACCAAATTTAGATAGTCGAGATATGTCGAGATAGTATGCGTGTATGACAAAAACCTTCCAACTCATCAAGACACCATACATACCCATCCATACCCACTCCATGCTTAGGTTGCTGCAAAGTCGCGGCGGCATGATTTACACTTACACTATCATTTTGATCATTAGCATTGGTGAAGCAACATTTGCATACGTTTGCTGAAAGTATCTACGTATGCAGTTTTTTGGGGTTGGCGTTGGAACTCAATGATCTTGATGACCTCTTAAACAGGTTAAAACAGATCTCGGGAGATGATTATTGTCTCTAACCTATTGCTGCCTTGCTGCAGAGTACAAAGAATCTCTACTGTGTAGAGATGGGCAGGGATTATTACGAAAGCCAGCCGGTACTTAGAT
>DF241658.1:33388-72597 GCA_000507305.1 Breviolum minutum Mf 1.05b.01 | reverse complement strand
TGAAATATTCCGAAGCCCATTGAGGTGGGTTAGGACTAACAAGACAGGCAACCTGTTGGTGCCACTTGTGGCCAAGTCACGATTGGTCATTCCGGGTCACTTAGACCCACAACTCGGAAGTTTCCGAGCCGACTCGCCAACGGTGCCTATTCAGGCAGTCCGGCTGGCAAAGGCTATAGCCCAACAAAAGGGCTGGTCGGCGGACTCGTTCGACGTGACGACCGCCTTCCTGTCAGGTGAAAAGACGACAAGGAGGATCCATGTCAGGGCACCTGAGGGTGGATTGCCGGCGGTAGGCAACACCCCGGAGATTAGAGCGGGAGCTCTACTCCAAGTCATGAAGTCCGCTTACAAACTCACGGAGGCCCCCAGGTTGTGGTACCTGAAGGCCTGCAAAGAGATCAGTGAGACGCCACTGAAGGAGTTGGCAATGGCGAAGTCGACCTTCGTAGCTTCGGAAGGCGGCAAGGCCTGGGCCATTCTGTGCCTTCATGTCGATGATGGTCTCTTGTTTGGAGACGAGAAGGATGTCCGCTATCAGAACTTGAAGAAGGACATCAACCGGCGTTTCAAGATCAAAGAATGGAAGAAGCTGCCGATGAACTTCTTGGGTGTCCAGCTTAGGACTGGAGAGAAAACTGGCCTTTACGATGACATGTCAGGTTACATCCGAGAGATCCGAGTACCGGACCTTGATCCGAAGAGCTTGGGAGAGCAGCTTGACGACAAGCAGTTGACCGCCTACCGTCAGTTGACGATGAGGTTGCGGTGGCCGGCACAGCAAACAATGCCTCATTGTTTGTATGAGGTGAGTTCCTTGGCACAGCGTGTGTCTAAGGCTGGTGCCGCGGACTACAAGGAAGCATTGAAGCTTCTGGAAAAGCTCCGGAGTGAGAGTGAGCAGGGCCGTGCTGTTCTGCACTATCCGGTGCTAAAGAGTGAGGAGCTGTACGTAGTGACGTACTTCGATGCATCGCTTGGAAAGGAGACGGACGGGAAGTCCCAATTGGGAGCGATGCACTTCTTGACCACCAAAGATGTGGTAAGTGGACCGCAGAATGCGGCATTGATTGATTTCACCACCTCGAAGAGTTCAAGGGTGGTGCGGTCATCGATGGCTGCGGAATCTTGCAGTCTGAGTTTGGCGGTGGATAGACACCTCTATATCCGCTTGCTCTTGGACATGATGATCCATGGCAAGTATGAGGTGGGGTCTGACTGGCGGAGCCAGATGAAGACCAGAGGGTCAATTGTGACAGACGCGAAGTCACTTTTTGATCACCTCCACACGACGGGGCAAATCCCGACGGAACGCCAAACCATGCTGGACCTTTTGGTCGCTAAGGACATGTTGGAGCAGGGAGCCTATCATCTTCACTGGGTCCCTACCCATCGCCAACATGCCGATGGATTGACCAAACGTATGAAGAATCCTCTTTGGGAGGACTTCTGCCGGTTTGGCAAGATCAGCCTCAAAGAGACGCCTGAAGAACGTCAGGTGGAAGAGCATCGGCGTAACTTGAGGCAGGGTCAGCGACAGCGTCGCAAGGCGAAGTTCAGTGGAACCGCCTCAAAGAAGTCCGGTGGAACCGGCATATCCAAAGCCGGCTGAGCCGCGAAAGTCCACAAAATGTGGCATTTTAGGGTCGTAGTGATGGTACCACCTTGTACAGACAGCTGCAACACTCTCTTCTTGGGATGTGAGTGAGGTAGCTAGGTGGTCACATGTGCATACATGTTTCACTTTTTGCAGCTGTGGTAATCGTCCGCAGTTTGGCCCAAACTCTGTTTTTGCTGTAAAAGGTTGCACCTTGGTTTGCTTCGGTTGCACCGTGTTGTTTTCTTAGTTTTTACCACTGTGTACTCCACACTTGGTTGTTTCTCCGATCATAGCGCACACTGCTTCTGCTTCTCTCGTAGCGGCAGAGTGGGCAAGCTCCAGCTCTGCCAACATCCCTTGCACCGTATCTTGGTTCGGGGAGAAACACGGCAAGGCGAAGTGGATGGATTATTTGCCTGCGCTAATCGTTGGATCCAGTCAAGAATTCGCAGCCCTGGAGCTGAGATCGTAAGCATGGCAGATGTTCTTCTCACACTTCTACAAGGTGCAGCAGAAGACATGCACAAGGATCCTTCTGGCATGGTCTACAAGATTTTGGAATGGAATCCAGACAAGAAAATCAAGAAACCCACGCACTTGTGGAAAGGCACATCTGATGACGTCCAGATTCGCAAGACATACTGCCTGACTGTGAAGGGCGTGCGCTCCTTTCTGCAATGGCGAAACCATGTGTTCAGCGACAATATTTCTCAGAAAGCCAAGACTGCAGTCACCATAGCAAGTAGCATGGCGCCAATTCCTGCAGAGTCAAATGCAATGATGAACAGACGTGAAGAGCTGTCAGGGCATGACATAGAAATTGAAGATCCAGTCATGCATTCAACAAAAAGATAGCAAGATATGAAAGGCAGCTTGCAAACAAAAGAAAAAATGCTGCAAGAAAACGTGGCAGGTTGAGTTTGCTAAAGCCAAATGATACAGATAGTAGCAGTTCCTCGTCAATGTCGGGCGACTGAATGTGCCTCGTGCTAGATACCTTTGCAAGAAAATGATCTTTTGCTGATGGAACATGGATTTGGACAGGAACCTCCAGATTAAAACGCGAACAAGCGGAGCCCCATGTAAACAAAAATTATTGCACGTTTCAAAAAAAAGAAAATTGAAAAAACACCGTATACATATTATGTATATGTTTGTTTTTTGGATACACACCTTATGTGTTTCCCTGCTCCCATGGGTGGATTTTGATGGAAATTTGTTGATCATCCTCAAAATCATCACCCAGGTCGGTTGGCCCACCAAAGACGAGTGTGAGGCCGGTGGAATTCGTTTTTGCGAGTCAGTTTTGGTTTTTTTTTGAAACAGGATTTTTCCCGGAACAGAAGCAAACGAGTCAATGATGATTGGGTCAATTTTGATTATACATGTGTTCTTTTTACATGTATACATAATGCCATTGCTGTGATTTGTACGTCCCTCCAGTTTTGTCCAGGCAATCTGACTTGCAACAACATGTACACCTTTTCAAGTCACCTCATACTCTTAGTTGGATTCCACACACCAAAACCGAGCCGTCACATGGAAACCTTTTTTCATCACCCACTTCCCTCCCCCAAAAAAAAACTGAAAAGCCAAAACAAAGAAACACACAGATGAAATTTGAATGTCCAAGTATTGCTATCATACGATGGCCGAAGTAGCTCTCCATTATATTTGTTGTTGTTTTTTTCCTAAAAACCACGTGTCACACAACGAGAGATTCATCGGCCGAATGGGCGGCGAAGGTGGCTGTAGGACGGGCCTTTATGGCACCAGCCTTGCATGTGCCTCAAGCATCCTTTTTGGAGGTGCCAACGGGCGTTTTCGGCGCGCTTTGGGGATTGGTTGGGATTGGGATGGAAGTCGTTGCTGCGGGTGGATTGGTCTGAAATAACCTTGGTGATCCAAAATCCTCCAAATATGTGTTTAATCAGGATAAAGATGTCATGTTTACATATGTTGTGGGAGTAAGTGTAGTTGAACTTAATTTGATGAAAAAGATGATTGTACTATGCAAAGCGCAGATATAAAGGAAGTGCACCTGTTACAAGATGGGCCCCTATCGTACTTATAAATGGGGTTATAACCCACAAGTGGGGTTTAAGTACCCTACTTAAAGGAGTTTCTCACCCCATTTATAAGTGGTAGGGTAGGGGCCCATCTTGTGGGGAATGGATTGGAAAAGGAAAGGTTTTCGATGTGGCCCCGTTGAGGCAGCTCACGATGTGTTGGACTTGCAATTGCCTGCTGTCGGAGCAACCCAAACGTTGAACGGGAAATCTGGAGTTGGACGGTACCGTAGTGACCTTTTTGTTGGTTGACATTTAATATTTCTTGGAAAAACATGGAAGAAAAGGGGTTGTTGAACTTGATATTACATTCTCATGGATTGTCAAGAGAAGTTTGTGGTTTGAAAGTTGTAGTATTTACTTTCTTTCCAACCGCAATGAAAGTGGAAAATGACCTTGTAGCCAAAACTCATCTTCCAGAGCCCCATCTTTCCACTGAACCATGATTGTGCGAGGAGGAGCAACTGTCATGGAAATGTTGCTTGGTGGATCATCCCAGTCAGAAAGTGGTTAGGCTCAACCCCATTTAAAAACCATGGAGATCGAAGGGAAACGTTGCCCTATTAAGGGGACTTGTTAACCATGGCTATTAACGACTTACATCCACTGGGATGATCCTCCGAGTATCCTGACACCATAGTGGTTTTCCTTTTACACCCTTTGGGTCATTTGTTCCACTGTTAGTTCGCAAAGGTGATGCTCGTGAGAAGTCATTTTAAGGTAGAATCCTGATTGAGAACCGATTCATGGCAGTGATTAATGGCCCATAGACTTATAACTTAATGTCTAATTCTGTCTAACTAACGACTTGCTAACTAATACTAAAGTGTAGACACTCAAATGTCTAACTCAAATGTAGGGTGGAATGCACAATGAGATTAGATCCAATTGAAACGGTCAACGAACAGAATCCTGATTCTATAGTAAGATACCCCAAGAGCATCTAAGAGCCATGAGTTGTGTTCGCGTCATTTTAACATGATTTTTTCTAGCTTTTCCCCTCCAAAAAACTAACCTTTTCGCCTTTTAAAGGCACAAAATTGAAGAGTTTCCGTTCTGAACTTCCAAAAGGTCGGATATGTATCCGTTCCCAAGGTCGGGCATTCACGAATTTCATGTTTATTCCATCAACAACTGAATGGGACCTTACCAACGGACCCCTAAGGAAGTTGATAGGGCTATTGGATACTCAGGTTTAGGGGTCCGTTCAGTGGGTCCTGTTGGAGATTTCTTGGATTTATACATTATAACATCATTGGAGACCCTATCCATTCATTATAGTCAGTCAGGTCTGAGTTTGACGTTTGACGGTCCGGATATGATTCTTACATGAGCAATGAAATAGCAATGAGAAACATGGCCCCTGGTGATTTGCTGTATATAGGGATGAAATCCTACCCTGGTTATGTGGGGATTCAACCAGATAAGGATCACTTTTGAACAACCAGGATTCAATGCAAAGTACGAGGTTTTTTTCATGGGTCTCATGAATATTTGAATTCTGAATGTTGGAATGAATATTCCACGACACGATTTCAACCAGGACCTTCCAAAGGGTGCCTTTTAATTGTTTTTCAACCCTGAGGGATGGTTTATGTGAGAAGTCTTTACAAAGTAGGCCCCTGCCAGTTATACATGGAGTTATAACCCATAAATGGCCGAAAATGAAATCGTTTTTGTTTTTCATTGGGGGTGAAAAATTAGTCTTACTTAAACCCTCCGGTAAACTAACATAGCAATGGAACACGGACCCTTTGAAGATGTATTTCCTATTAGAAATGGGTATATTCCAGTCAGCTATGTTAGTTTACAAGAGGGTATAGGGGCCCCATTTATATCACGCCATTTATAACGTTAACGATCGTGACTTTGGGCCACAGGTTCCATCAAACTGGGAGGCCTCCACCCTCTGCGAGGCCGGAAACCTACATGTCCGACTGCTAAAAGGACCCCCCAAAACCCGTGGAAAATAAGCGCTGAAATTGTGGGTTATAACCACAAAAAATGAAGGTTGTGGGTTTTAACGGTTTATGGATGTTTATGGTAATTGGAATCTTGATGAGTTTTGATGGGTATGGCTCAGCTCCCTCTTGGAGATTTGTGGAATTTGAAAATTATCTCCGAGCAAAATGTATACCGACAAAAAGCATATTTGCGCTGTACTTACTGGTAGTGATGAGCAAATGAGCAAGAGATGACCCATTCCCTATACTAAATAACAAGCAAAGGGTTCCGAGTCAGTGGTTGTTAACTGACTCAGAATCCACATTGTTCGAGGGTATAGTTGTGTGGGATTCTCCCTTGCTGGTAACATAAAACACTTGAATTGTATGGAAAACCAGAAGACAGAACCTGTCGACAGGATTCGAAAAATACCTGTGATTTCAAGTTTGGATACTGTTTTTACATATTATGCATGTACATATATATTGTAGTCTAATATGTTGTATAATATATTATATGTCCAAATAAATATGATGTATATGTACGTATATCTATCTAGTGATCTAGTGTATCTATCAATATATACTGGTGTATTTAAAAACTCTACATGTATTTTGTTTTATTTCTTATCATCTATTTTATATACATGACATAGCCTCCGAAATTGGTGGCATCGTTGCAGGTCTTGGAGGATTTGGGCTTGGCTATGCCTGGGCCACGCATCGTGGCCGATGGAGAAGATTTCAGAAGTCGGGGGGCATGGCTCGGGTGTTAAGGAGTATGACAAGTGGGCACCTACTTTTGATGGAAGAAATCCTGCACCAGCTGGGATGGTTAAAACCCTATAAATAATGGGATAATTATCATCCTTGGTGGTGCAGGATTTTGTCCATCAACAGTATCATCAGGAGATAGTTGGAAGTACCCCGATCCCAACGTGGGTCCGCATCCCGTAAAAACAGCCCTGTATTACGTGGGTATTTATGGGTTACAATCTTAATTTTGAATCCCTAGAAAACACAATGAATACCATGGGTACATTATTAGGGGTACACCCAATTGTCCGGTTGATACCAGTTGTAAGTAGTCTTACACTGGCTGGGGAGCCAATTTTGGTTTGCGTTGGAATCATTCCATGGTGCTAGTTGATAGGATGCATGAAAAATTACCCATATGAGGCGGAGGCTGCAAATGAAAAAGCTGAACTGCGGCAGCAGCTGAAGGCTGCACGGAAGGAGAGAAGGGCCTCAGACAAGAAAGCCGCGCAGACGGCAAAAAAGAAAAAGGCTTGGGCGGCAACTACTGCCGCCAGAAAGCGGGCTGCGCGAAAGGAGGCCAAAGAGGCACAATGTTTTTTTTCGACGCATTTTGAAAAGCAGGGCTATTGTTTTCCAACGCATCTTGAATAGCAGGACTGTTTATACTTGAAAAAACTGTTTATAATTGCAAGCTGTGAAAGATAAAGGGACGCGCGCGAACGGCATGTCCAGGGACCTGAGTGGCGACAGGACGCCTACAGACAAGGGCTCGACAACCAGAACGTTGTGCGGAAGCAGAAACGAGCTGAAAAATGTCCCTACCCAAGACTTTATTCACACATTTAAACTTTTTGAAAGTGCGCTTATGCGTCAGGAGCCGCCCCAAGCTTTGCGGACTCCAGAACCACCACTGCCAAAAAGAAGGACTTCCGATACAGAAAGAGATTTATGTGTTTTGCTTGGATTTGTTTTTTGATGCATGCCGCAGGCCCTCGAAGAGGACTTGCGCCTTCTAGATCTGTACTCCAAGCTGCCTGTACCCAAGCTGCCAAAAAACAGCTCCTCCGAGAGCAGCAGCTCCTCTTCCAAGGAGGAATGCACGGGTCAACCAAAGCAGCTGTCACTGGAGGACCAAAACCCTCCACCAGACCCCGCTGGCAGCACCAGCGAGTCTGAAGCTGGCAAGGAGCGGGTGTACCAGGAGGCTCTCCGAGCACCTTTCCTGAAGTGGCACGGACTGCCTGCTGGGGTACACGGCGCCCCAGGTCAGACCAAATAAAAGTTATTTTGTCCACTCAACGCTTCTCACAGATCGCTTTGCGCCAGGAATGTGAAGCGGCCAAAGAAGCGCTGCTGCAGTTAGGTCTGCGAGGGCATCGTCGGTGGAGCAAGTTTCACCCACGGTTGGTGGGATCGGAACTTCCTACATCTCCTTAAAGGACTGTGGGGCTCCGGGTGTCACTACACCGCAGTGACATTGGTGGTAACATCGAAATGGACCACCCCAGAAACACTCACCGATGCCGTCGAGGAAGTGAGGGCGTTTGGGGAACCCTGAGCATCGCAGAATGATTACAATCAAGATATTGATTTTGGTCCTTTAAAAATCATTATCTGAGAATGATTTTTGGGACCACCTCAATCAAGATTAAAAGTACACTTTTGAAATCAAGAATTCAAGAGATAAAATCAATATCCAATCAATATATACAATCAAGTGGTTATCAAGAGCCTATCAAGATTTTTGTAGCAGCATACTCACTTTTTTTGCACACTGCATGGTGGTCTTTTCCAAAACCTGCAAAGCTAGATCTTGCCTCTTGGTCTTTCACAAAACCTGCAAAGCTAAAGCTGGATATTTGCCCTTGCCAGAATAAATATGGTCTTTTCCAAAACCTGCTTGTCTTCAAGAGCATGGTGCCCATGACCCTTTCCAAAGCCATTCCTGGGTGATTTTCTCAATCTTCCTCAGGATCCAAGCTATCCAGCTGCATGCTTCTAGTCAAAAGAAAATGGACTAGTAGCCTGTATTTAGGGCATAATTTGGTTGTCAGCTTGGTGGAGCTGACACCAAAAGAAATGCTGTGACACGTCTTAGAGATGTGTCCAACATAGTCTTCCCCTCTGAAACACCATTGCCTTTTGGGGTTTCCAAACTTGCAATTCATCACAAGGTGGATGAAAGTGTGATGTTTTGCAACAATGGCAAATGAATTCCTGTCCTTTTCCAAAGACCAGGAATGCAGCCATTTGTATGTCAGCAAAAACTCTTTTCCAAGAGCCATTGCTGTTGCAAACTCTGCAGGGGTAAGGAACTCACCAGCAATGTCCCACAGCTTCACCAGCTTCTCCAAACTGGTGGCTGCATGAATCATTTTTGATTCTTCTTCTTTCATGGTGCCTGCAAAAATCTTTTCCAAGACTGGCACCAATGCTGGGAGCAGATGCTTGGCTTCTCCAGCTTTGATATGCAAAGAAGCTGTGGTGGCCCATGGTTTGTTTGCATCAGTGAACATGGATAACTTCAAGTTTGTTAACCTGTTATCCAGCTTCTGTTCCTTGTATTCCTCCTGAATAGCTTGAAATATGAGGCCCAGCCTTTTCCAAGGCCTTTCCACACAGGCCTTTCCAGGCCCCTCCCAATAGCAAGCATAGTGTAATATGGACCCCATGAGATGGGAATACAGCCCCACATGCAAATGCAAATGAATTCCCACAGTGTGTGTGTGTGTGTTTGTTTTACAAATCACTCAGTAAGACATATTTAGAAAAACAAAACATTGTCTATAAATTTAAACATTGATATTTCAACATTCCAATTGGAGGGCAACGGTTCTTTCCTTCAGTGTCTGTCCTTTCCCCACACAACACATTTTTTTCATGCAAAACACTTGTTGTCATCTGTACATGCTGTGGAACCACACTTTTTCCCAAAGGCTCCTTCTTTTCAAGGCAGTTCCATGGCATTGAAGAAAAACATTGTTTACAAAGGTTGCTCCCCAAGGATCGGCTGTGCTTCAAGAATCACATCTTTTTTTTGAAGGAAAGGCAAGAAAAATGAAAGAACTAAACAAACAAAAAATGAAAGATAAAGAACAGAAAGGAAAATGACAAGAAGTAAAAAGAAAGGAAAAGAAAGAAACAAACAACAGCAATAAAAAAGAACAAACCACAAAACCCACAAACAAATGAAAGACAAAGAAAAGAAAGCAAAAGAAAGGACAAAAACACCAAATAAAGAAAAAAGGAAGAAAGACAAAAAAACACAAATAAAATAACAGAGAAAAAACAACAGAAAAAATAAACAGAACAAAAAAGCACAAGATAAATAAGATACAGAAAGAGAAAGAAAACAGAGAAAAAAAAAGGAAAACAGAAAGCACAATAAATAAAACACGGCCAGAGAAGAAAGGAACAAAAAGAAAAAAAAACACAGAGAGAGAAAAAACATATAAAAAAGAGAAAACAAAGGAAGAGAAAGAAAAGGCAGAAAAAAAAACAAAATGAAGAAAGTGAAAAAAAAGAAAACAAAAACAAAAAAAGAGAAGGGGAACAAAAAAATAACAGAAAAAAACACAGAGAAAAACAAAAAAAACAAAGAAAAAACAATGTGGAAAAAACACAAAGCAGAAAGGAAAGGAAACACACATGTAAGAATCAACACTTGACAATTTTGTTCCATTTTTTTGTGGAAACCTTGGCTCAGAATTTGAGCCGAAACATCCCAAAGCAAAACTGCACAAAAAAAAATCGCAATGAAATCAAAAAAATCCAAAGAGAAAAACCTGATCAAATCTGATCAAAACTGATCAAATCTGATCAAATCTGATCAAAAACCATTTTTGATCAGATTTGATCAGTTTTGATCAGATTTGATCAGTTTTGATCAGATTTGATCAGATTTTTGTTCCCTTAGATTTTGGTGTAATTTTTTTTTTTACTCATATATTTTCTCTTTGGATTTTTATGAGGTTAGATATTTTCCGCATTTTTTTCCCTTAGATTTTTGTGAGGTATTTTTTTTTACTCAAAGATTTTCTCTTTGGATTTTTGCTGAGGTGAGTTATTTTGCTCACATTTGTTTCCCTTAGATTTTGGTGAGGTAATTTTACTCACATATTTTCTCTTTGGATTTTTATGAGGTGAATTATTTCCCTCAATTTTTTTGCCTTAGATTTTTGTGAGGTAATTTTTTTTACTCACAGATTTTCTCTTTGGATTTTTCTGAGGTGAGTTATTTTGCTCACATTTGTTTCCCTTAGATTTTGGTGAGGTAATTTTACTCACATATTTTCCCTTGGATTTTTATGAGGTGAATTATTTCCCTCAATTTTTTTGCCTTAGATTTTTGTGAGGTAATTTTTTTTACTCACAGATTTTCTCTTTGGATTTTTCTGAGGTGAGTTATTTTGCTCACATTTGTTTCCCTTAGATTTTGGTGAGGTAATTTTACTCACATATTTTCTCTTTGGATTTTTATGAGGTGAGTTATCTTCCTCATGGTTTTTTTGTTTGGGAACTGTGGGCTGGATAGCCCCCAGATGGTTGGGTGAAAACTATGGGCTGGGTAGCCCCCAGATTTGGTTATGAACTATGGGCTGGATAGCCCCCAGGGCTAGTATTAAAAATGCAACTTCGAAAAATGAAAATCCAGATTGGAATAACACACAAACATCAAAATACCAAAGGTCTATGAAAAAATACTTCAACCTTTGGGAACAAAAAACCGAAACCACCACATGGTATCACCTGCATGATGACCACTGAGGGCCTTTGATATCACATGATATCGCCTGATATCCCATGAAGGGAAGTCATTTTTGAAGAAAAAAGGAAAACAAACAATGAATTTCTTGAAGTGAATTACCATGGCACTCAAAAAAGGCCACCAACACAATGGAAGACACTGGCTTCCAAATATAGAAGCCGAAAATCACAAACTAACAAATACTTCAAAACTGTTCTTGTATATCAGAAAAAAGTCTCTAAACAAATTGCGAAATAAAACCCAAAGTTCTTTTGTATATTCACAACACAAAAAAGGATTGGCCTCAACCTTTTGGGGCCAAACATTTTTTTAGCACAGTTTCAAAAATAACAGAAGCCATATATGAATCTGAAATGTTGGAAAGTCTCTAGAAAGTTGGGAAATGACATTTATTAATAGTTTTGGTTTCTAATTTTGCAAAGTAGAACCAATCTGACAGATGAAAAGTGAAAGATTACTGAGAAGATGAAGGTATGGAATTGACAACCCACGTTGTTGAGATGCACAACGCATCAAAATTACAAAATGCTATTCAAAAGATTCAAATATAAGACTGAGATGTGAAATTGTTGAACTGAATTGAAATTCAACTACCAAAGCTGACATCCCAGAAATATGACATTGGAAAAGTCAACACTTGCAAGCACATAAAACTTCTGGATATGCCTGGCACCTCCTCTAGTGGGCATGTTGGGCTTGTCTTTTCCAAAACAGTGCCCACCCAATTCCAAGGCAGCTTGGTCTTTTCCAAAACCCTAGGTATACACGTGTATTTCGACAAAAATCAAGCTAAAGCTTTGAGCCATAAAATGCAGGTTTCATGCTGAAGTTTTCAGGATGAATACATGAACAGCAAATCAAGAGCCAATCAAGAGCCTATCAAGAGCAAATCAATATTTTCAATCAATTTCCAATCAATATTTCCAATCAAAATTTCAATCAATATCCTATCAAGATTTTGCATGAAAAAAATATTGATTGAAATCTTGATTCCCAAATTTACCTTCCAAATCAATAGCTCAGAAGACCAAAATCTTGATTGTAATCATTCTGCGATGCTCAGGGAATGGTATGGAATCCCTATTCGCATCATCGATGTGGTCGGTGAGAGTTACACTGCGTGGTGAAAATATTATGAGTTGTAGGTGAATCACATGACAACAAAATGCAAAGTGAACAAAACAAGTAGACCAAACAACTCACATATAGAAGTTTGTTGTTTTCATGGCATTTCATTCCTGTCCACGCCACCGCCCCCGTGGTTTCTCATGGGAATCAAAGCCAGAAAACCGAAAAACTTGTACAACACTTCATGGTTGCAAACAAACCTTTATGATTATAAAACTAGCACTGTCATTTTTCTTGTGCAAAGTCTTTGATTCCCATTGAGCAGATGGACGTTTCACTCCTGCCGTGGCAGCACAACCTTTGAGAACAGCTAATATGAAAATCATTCAACAACTTTAGCATCAAACTGGCAGCGCAAAATATTTTATCTAATGCATACACACACACATACAAGATCAATAAGGAAATACTCAACTAAGCTTTTTGCTTTTCCTCAATACAACCACCGGGCAGGACTTATCCATAAACACCGCCCGGTGTTTGCATCCATCTGTCTGTTTTCCTAATACAACCCTTATCCATAGACACCGCCCGGCGTTTGCATTTCTTTTCAAACATTCGAATGGTTCCTCTCGGCGTCGAAAAAAGTGAGCAGCAGCTTTGTGAGAACAGCGTCAGTACTCAGAGTCACATTTTCCGGTAGTGGTTGACCTTTTGATTGAGGGCATAAAGCTTGAGGCTCAGAGTAGAGAAAGGAGAGATGTGTTGATGGTGTGTATTGAATGGGTAGCAGTTTGACAAAGTCCATTTCATGACACGTGTACATGTGAAGTTGACTCGTTGAAAGATTTGTCCCGGTACTGTGCGAATCTTGGAGCGTGGAACCTTCTTGGAACTAGCAGTGAATTCAAATCAATATGTATCAATTTTGCAGCTCGTTGGCTTAGAGCTCCCATCAATTCGTGCGCTGTTCGAGCTTCATTCGCATGGACGCGGCGTCACAGCCATGATGCCAGCAGTCATTTGGCAAACACAGCTCACATGGGATCGCAAGGCACCTGGTAGCGGTGGTCCTCCCCAGCATTTTCTTGACTTGGGGAGACGTGGTGTTCGCAGCAAATTGGGAAGGCGAACACCTTGGCCTTACCCCACATGGCTACTGTGAACGACTGGTCCTGATGGGCTGCCACAAAGCACATTTGAATGAGGACGCCTTCTTAATGTTGGATGTTGACCACCACGAGGGACCGCCCAAGAAGCGCCTTCGGCGTAAGACCAGTTCCTCCACTTATACAGGGATCATTAAATGGGACCCATCTATTTAATGACAGTTGGTTTATGAATCCCATATATAATAATCCCCATATATTAATTAATAACCATATGGTAATAGTCTTATATGACTGTTGAGTATTAATGATGGGTAATTATATGACTGTTGAGTATTAATCCCCAATATATTAATATCCATATGGGGGTTTCCTAAAATGATGGTACCCAACAACCATTGGTTTTCCTACTAAAAATGATCATTTTGGGGTGGAGATTGGGGGTTCCCTTAGAATATTGGTATATATGTGTAGAAACTACCCAAGCTCCCTTACCTCAACTGGTGCTCACCATTGAGGTGAAGATTTGGAGCGTTTGTTCGCAGCCATCGCGAAGGAGAAGGAACAACAAGGCGGGTGGTTTCAACAAGACGGGTTTGAAGATAGGATTTGAGCAATGAAAAAACCCGGTTAAATGGGGATAATCAACCAAAACATAATAAGGATCCCTATTAAACACATAGTAATTCATGGAAAGTAAGAGGGTTGGGTTCGTGGTTCATTCGAGTACACTGTGATGAAAGTAGACGGCGATCGCCACTCCCAAAAGGTGGCGAATTGTAAGGAACCATGATAAACCAATACATGGGAGTTGCGCCATCTACTTTCCAGGTGGTATAGCCATGCAAAACCACTTGGAGGATCATCCCAGCTAGTTTGTAAGTGGCTAATAACCATGGTTATTTTTCGTCCCCTAAAGGATCGGGTTGTGGGACCCCTTCCACATGGCCGAACTCCATGGCTTTTAAATTGGGGTGATTCTAACCACTTGCTAATTAGGATGATCCTCCAAGCAGGCCCGCGTTTTCTTGACCATATAGCAAATCAAATCATCCCACAATGCAAATTATCTAGGTGGTTTCAATTTTTTTATGTTCATCCCTAATTGGGGAAGATGAACCTATTTTGACCAATATTTTTCAACGGGGTTGGTTCAACCACCAACCAGTTAACCGATAAGGTGACGTTTCCCCCCCATGGCCCCGCCCGTTTGGAATTTCGGAAACCGATTTGGCAACGCACGAGCTTCGGCAGTTTCAATAAAGTTGATCCACAATTAGTGACTTTAGTCATAAGCCACCTACTACATGGGGTACAACCCTGAAGACTAACGAATTCGTCCCCTAAAAAGTGACCATTTCAGTAGGGAATACATCTGAACCGACCATCGATTGTAAGGGGACATGTCAGTTTTCAGGGGAGTATATATTTCCGAGTTATTACCCGGCCCTTACTACCCCATTCACGTATACATGTTTGATAAATCCCTGTAGTGATGGAGCATCATTTTATGTTCCGAGAAAGTTTTAAGCAGCTATATGCTGCCTGGGGAAGAATGTGTAGATACTGTGTTTCAAAACTCTGTTTGGGAAAGTGAAAACTTAACCTTCATTTGCCAGTAATGGGAAAGGGGACAGTCCAAGAAATCCCTTTTCAAACAACCAGCATAATTAGGGTGGATATTTGTTTTGTGCGGCTCAACTTTAGAGAACTTTTTGAGAATTCTGTTCTTACCCTAAAGAATAATCATTGGACCATCCAAAAAAGAGGGGTTTGGATGTGTATAGCAAGGGTTTGGGATCTCCAGTCCCCACTAGTGACTTGAGATCCCATGATCCTTAGGGTAAGCAATAATCAACCAGTCATTTCGTAGCCGGCGTAGCTCAACCAAGTGGGTGGTAGCCAGAGTCGTCAACCATATTCTCGGGTAAAGATCATCAGGTGTTCGTCGAGCCCAAGCTCTTGCGAAGGCCATGAAGTCGGGTGTACACCCCTAAAAAGCAAACATGGATACCCATGGATACCCCAAAGTGTTGGTTAGGAAAAGTTGACTTCTTTTAAACATGACCCTTTGTAGCATCTACACTCTTTTTTGAACTAACATAGCTGGCTGGAAAATAGAGCCGGATGGAAGAGGTATTTCCTATTGAACACGAGCATATTCCAGGCTGCTATGTTAGTTTACCAGAGGTATGTTAAATTTCTGGGGTGTATTTTTTTGGTGGGATTTGTTTTAGTCAGGCGATTCTTTCAGTTCAGGTTGGCGAATTATGATCTTTTCATCGCCCAGATGATGACAGTGTTGAAGATGTGTTTGGTTATTTTTTTGCCATGACAAATCACCATTGAAATGCAGCATTTTTTGGGGGGGGGGGGGAAGTTGTTCTTCACGCATTGAAGAAAAGCAAGGCTATAGGATGTTGCATGGTATGTATTGATACAGTAGCTGTCGAGTTTGCTGATTTTGTTCACACAGGTAGAAGGTAAACATCTAATCACCATTTCGGAAAATTTTTACATCCCCGAAATCTAACATGGCAACGGAAAATCACCATTTGAGGAAGAACAAAAAAGCGGGACCTTCCGTTTATGACCAAAACATGCTAAAAGCATGTCCAAACCACAGAAAAACGATAACGAAGAAAAAACGATAACATCCACGGAATATGGTAAACTTGTACGTGTCACATGTTACACAGTCAGCAGTCTGACTGCACATTGAAACAGGTGGTCACTGGAAGACTAGCGTAACCTAAAACAATAAGGTTTCACTTAAACGAGCCCCCTGCAGAACACTTGCCCCCCGGCACCATCGCACTTGTGCTGTTACATAAAAGGGTGTTTTCTTAGATAGCATGATTCTTAGGCGGGGTCCACCACAATCACCTTGTTAAATGAGAAAATCAACCCTAAAAAAATTGACAGGTATCAAGTCCCTTGGTGATTTATGGGTTTCTCCAAATTTTAGGGTTGTTTGAAGTGATTATGGCAACCCCCGTTAGGGATGTTTAGTGATTGTTGAGTGGAACCATTTTGGAGGGTCTACACGACGCCTTATTACGCATACGAAGCGCTTGATAGCAAACTTACATAACTTTTCCTCATTCCCAGATTCTAGGGTTTTTTTTTCCAAGTACGCCTTCAAGGGCTCGTAGAGAAAGTCGAACATGTCAGCGGTCAAAACTTCTTGGTTAATTTTACTTTTTTTGAGGGACTCAAAGTTGTTGAAGTGTTGTTTTTACTTCCACTAACGTCAAATCCACATTTTGGAGAAAACCCTAGTCTTCCAAATATCCTTTTTGAGGATCGGTGTTTGAACCCAAAAATAAAAAAGTCCTGAGGCTCGTTTTTTTAAAGAGTATTTTTGAGCACCCAATGGATTTGGAGGATTTTGGATGACTACCCTCCCTGAAACGAACATGGCCCATAAAAGATGATCGTTGGAAAATGACTTTCCTAATTGGGTTTTGGTAACTTTTCAGGGGCGAGCTGTTCGTCTTAGGGAGGGAAAAATTATTTTATATCCAAACCATCCACATCCAAGGCAAAGCTGCTCGTTCTTTCGGGAATAAAGGTTTACAGGAACTTTTAGCAAATTACATTCAAAAAACCCACCAAATCTAAACTAGGTGGTGGTTTCAAATATGTTTTCATTCTCACCCATATTTGGGGAAGATGGTCCCAATTTGACTAAATCATATTTTTCAAAGGGGTTGAAACTTCAACCACCAACTATAGTAAAGGGGCTCTGGGTGGTAGGGAACCAAATAAATTTCTGAAAACATCTGCAAAAATCCTGGCAAAATCATGTTGGGATGTAAATCTAGGCCTTGGATCGTTGCTGGAAGCGCTTCGCACCTTACGCTTGGCGGAAAGATGGCAGGGCGCGGGACACCCGGGGGCGAAAGGCATAGCCTGTTTCAGGCCAGGTGTCCCCCCGCCAAAAAAAAACTAAAAACGCACATTGGCAATTGGAAAATCCATGAAAATCCAACATTATTGAAGATGTATTTCCTATTGAACATGGGGATTTTCCTGTTAGCCGTGCTAGTTTTCTGAAATGTTATTAGTTAATGTGAGGATGAATCATGAAAAGAACTAATTATCCCAGTTATTATCAGGAATTTTTGCGTGTGTATCCCTCACCCACCAGCCAATGAAATTGGCAGAAGTTCACTTGTTCTGGCATCATTCAAGTACTTTGTTTCTCCGGGTGTTTTTTTTTAATACTCTTTCTTTGCCAAAGCCATCATGGAAAATGAAGGTGTGGAAGATGATTGTCCTTTTCAAAAATCAAAACGTGACTTTTTAGGTTCCATGTTAAATTTTGTGGGGAGTAAATTATTCAATTTTGATGGAACAGTTGGGTTGGTTTGTGCATTGTGGTTTGTTCAAATCGCTGGCGATTCATAGGATTCCTCACCCTTATGAAATCGAAGGGTTGCGGTGGAACCTATGTTTTCTCCCTTGTTTTTTTTTCCACGGGGTGGGGGGTGCTAGTTGCTATACTAATCACCAGAAAAGGGGCTTCAAATATCTTAAATTTTGATGAACATATGCTGTCTTGGTTCAGTCTCTATTTTAGTGCTCCTGATATATCAGGGCGAATGTATCAAAATCCTCACGAATCGCCTACCGCGACTCCACAAAAATCACATGGGTGGAGCATTGGAAACACAGCTGCTTTGTTTAACATAACACATGTCTCTTACACACTTTGGGTTTTTGTTGGGTCAGGTTTTCAGCTCAAAAATATGAAATCCACTTGGGTCCACATGCAACACCACCAAAATGGAAAGATCATGACTCGCTGTGTTTGGAGGGACAACATCACCGATCCATTGTACGGAGTACTGCTTACTGTACATTTTGTATAGTAAATATATCAGTCCCATGGATCTTCTGCCAAAGAAATACCCCTCCCAAAAAAAACATGCTTCTACGTTGTTTCCATTCTTGTGAAAAAAAAAATGTGTTGTGCTGTTTTTTTTCCCTAAGGACTCATGGTATCTCAAGTCACTGGTGGGGACTGGAGATCCAAGAAAACCCGTACAAAAAAACACATCCAAACCCCCTCCCAAATTGGACCCCCAAAACTTCCCCAAATCACATGACGGTCAACCCCCCCAACTAACCAATCGCTGAGTCTTAGGGGTTCCGTTTCGTTTTGTTTTTTTTTTCGACCTTCGGGTCCAGGCCTCGACCTTTCTATTGACCTTGCAGTCTTCCTGTTGGTTGCCTTCAGAGGAGCCCGAGGCGGGTCGGTTTCAGACAGCCGGCCGCAGATGATGGCAGATGTTTGGTTCCAAAACGTTAAGGGTGGTGGTACATACACCAGTTGGTGACCTTTGATTTTGTTTCTTGGGTTGGTGGTGAAATAGATACTGCTCTTAAAGACTCCAGAAGATGTCGTTCAACATCCCTTGGTGGTGGTGGTACATAACCCATAGGATCCATGTGAATGGTGTATTTTACCTACATGAATGGTTGATTTGTATGGCAAATGTATAGGTAAATAAACCAGTCCCATGGATCCTCTCAAATATACAAGATCTGGGCAAACTTTATTTAAAGAAACTGTTTCGAAGAATATAAAACCGAATTCAAGAATGGCGGCACAAAAACAATTTGGATTTGTGAATCGTTATAGTTTAGAGTTTACCCAGAAAGATGGAGTCGCTTGAAAAAGAAGAGATGGGGATGTGTCCAAAAAATAATCTCGTGGATACTTTCCCAGCTTTCTTTTGTGGGGAAGAAACTCAATGGTTCATTGAAAATAGAAAACCCACGGGAATTTGAGATATGGTAAACAATTCTTGGTCCTATTGATTTCTGAAGATACACAACCATGATATGTTAATCATGTAAATTCGAGTTTTAAGATTGGGAAGTTTGGAGATTGTTTTTTGGTTGCTATGTTTTAAGGGATGATAGTATAGGCTATGTGGTCAAGCTTTACATGACCGACTTCATGAGGAGTAAAGAGGTACCAGGTACCACTCCTGAAACTAAGATGTACACCCCTGAAATTTAACATAGACATAGCCCCTAAAAATAGGCAATCCCAAAAGGAAACTCATCTTCCAACCATCATTTTTCAGGGGCTATGTTAAATTTCGGGGGTGTAGGTTTTTTCCACTGAAGCATGATTATTGGAGAAACAAATCCATACACCTCCCAAAATGTAAGAGATACCTCTGGATTTTTTCCAAGATAGCCCCTGAAAATAAGATGTTTTTTTGGGATGCCATGTTTTTTTCTTCGGGTGCTTTTGGCTGCGAACTTTAAGGGAGGATTTTTGGTGAAATGTGGGGGACGTTTACTGCCCCCACCAGGCGGTGACCTTTCATTTTGTTTCTTGGGTTGGCGGTGAAATAGATACTGCTCTTAAAGACTCCGAGAAAAGTGTCGTTCAACAACATCAGAAATGGAAGATACTCCCTATAGAAAAACTAAGATCACCAGAAACTGTAAAAGCGTCAAAAATCCATCTAGGGCCAAAAACCTTGCCACCAAACCTCATCCAGCAGGTTTCCTTGCATCGTCCCAGTGAGCTGGTCGTGGGCACCGCAGAGATCCGTAGCGTCTTCCCGGACCTGCAGTTGTTGAGGGGTCGCATGGTCTCCGTGGTATCAGGCCAGGTTGGAGGAAAGTGGGGACGAGTTGCTGGGTTGACAAAGATCCACATGTTTTGATAGGGATTTTATGGAATTTGGGTAGTCCTGTAGCTACATGAAGGGGTGGATTTTTTGATGGTAAATTAGAAGGGTGTTTGATATAGATTTAGATTTTTGTTCCATGAAACCTGAAGGTTTTTTGTTGGTCAACATGAAGACGTCCTAACAGTCAGGTGACTTTGCTGATGCCTTGGGAGTTATATCCAAACCCACCTTGGACTTGGCGATGAAGGTGCGAACAAAAAAACACGGCGGATCATTAAATCCTTGGACCCTCAAAACTGGCGTCATTTTGAGAACCCTCCCCCTGCTATACAGGTTCAAACCCTTCCATTGGAGTTTCCTATTGAAAACGGGTGGTAATCTATTGCTTTGCTAGTTTACCAGAGGGTAAATGTTGTTTGTTTATAGGGTGATTTTTTATGATTTCTACCATGGTAAATCAAAATTACACCGCCATTTGGGATAATATGTTTTTACTTGCGTCATCTTTTTCCAAGCATCTTAAGCAAATCGAAGTAAACGTGACGTTGAACAAGTACTGTACTCCGAAAACTAACAGTACTAAAATGCTGGGACTGGAAGACGATTTTACTTTTGAGTCCTGGTCCCTTTTCAGGTAACATGTGAATCTTCTGAGGGGTCACCCATCACGGATGCATGGGAGGAACGGTATATTTGCTTATACATGAATGGTTGATTGTTTATGCTAACTATGTAAAATAAGTAGGAATACCATGCATGAATCCTAAAATAGGTATACTTCAAGAATTCATTGGGCAACCTATCACGATCTATTCCCGCCGGTTAGTCTTGCTGGGAAAATGTGGGTAAATGTAAGAGAAAGCGATTACAAAGATTGGCCAAACAAGATGTGGCAGTGGGAATTATTGTGTTGCTACCCTCAATTGGTTGTTTGGGTAATGGTTTGGATTCCTGGGATCTCCCTGTGAAAGGGATTGTTACTTAATGTAAGTACATATTCTATACATTTCTGGGCAATTTATAACGACCAAACCGCCGAGGTCACCAAAAAGGTAGTGGTTTATATAGTAAGTGAATCCTACGCAAAATGGCCTCAACATTCAGGTTAAGGATTTATTTCATAAATTGCCCAGATATGTGGGGATTAAAATGAACCATTATAAGGATCCCTGTTAAACAACCAGGGTTCAACGGGGATTGTTACTTAATGTAGGTAAGTAATCCGTACATGGAGCATCTGGGTGACCGGTAACTTCCCCGTCGGAACCTCTCAGGTTCTTCGCGGCTTCGAGGTTTGCTCTCCAAGACCTGAGAGCGCGACGGCGGTCTATGGTTTCTTGCAAGAACAAGGTGCGATCATTCTAGGTGGTGGTTTCAAATATCTTTCATTTTCTCCCCTATTTGGCCCTATTTGGGGAAATGATCCAGTTTGACTGATATTTTCAGAACTACCCATGTTGGAGGAATCAAACAATGCAAACGTATTGGTAATGTTGAGGGATTTCTCTACAATAGTGCCAAAATGCCATGGGATCTGGGCAAATTATAACGACCAGTTCCCGCCGAGTAGTCATCCTAAATGGTGGTGATTGTAGGGTAATCTTCCCAATCCCCTTCATTCAGGTTTAGGAATTATAGTAATTTGTTCAGATGGGATTTCTTTTGGAAGCAGGTCATGACAAAAGAAACTTTAGGGCAGTATATAGAAATGCAATCATTATGCTAGATTTAGATGTTTCTTTGAAGAATTTCCAAACTTAAATCGTGTTTAAGTTTATTATTGGAAGAATATGTTGGTGTTAGAAGTAACTTGAATATGCGGTTGGTGATGCTAGGATGGTTTGTACCAATATAGTCATTTATGATTTCTTAGCTTGGAGTATTCACTTTGACTGTAGATAACTTGCATGACTTGAGTCATCATCGTCATGGTGGCAAATCAAATTTGAAGCAATTTTTGTTGGGTAAAAATTGAAGGATTTCACCCTCCTCCCCCAACAAAAAAACAAGCTGTGCATGAAGCTTGTTAGGGTTGGCGTATTTCATGACCTGTGATGCAGGTGCTGATTGGAGTTTATTGCGTAGCAGTCCGTTTGGCAGCTGAGATGGGGGCGAACTCCACGTTTCGGTGGGTTAAATGCTGAGATTTGAATAGGGTGTTAGACAGATGAGCAGTGAACCAGTTGGGGCCCCTGGTTATTTGCTGTTAATGTAGGGGAATGAAATACTACCCAGTTGCATAGGGATTTTAACAAGCCATGAAATATGGGAATCCTTATAAACCAATTAGGATTCAAATGGAGTGTCATGCTTGAACGTTGCTCAGATGGAGAAAGATGTCTACTTGGAAGCAAAGAAAGACATTGTGCTGGGTAATGGCACAGCACTTCTTCTTGGCTATGGCGAGTATCGTACTGACAATGAGCTGGCAAAACGCAAAAAAAAACACTGCAAAGCTGTTTCCTTTCAACATGGCAGATGTGAACTATGTGGCTCACTTTGACACAAAGATTCAGAGTTTGAAAGACTATTTGGGGGCCTTGGAAAGTGACAAGGAGCTTGTCAGCCCCTTTGTTGCTGCCCACAAGATCACCTATGGAGACGACAAGGAACCCCAGGTTGAAAACACAGAGGAATGTGCATTTGAGCTCAAGTCTCTGGTGATGGAGAAGGTGGACTTTGAGAAGTGGTCCACACCGGAAATCCCAAGGATTTGGTGACGAAGAAATTGAGGATTTGGTCACACTATTGATACATAGGTTTTTGTTGGGGGTTAAGAATGTGCTTTTTTGTCTCAGGTGCGTGCAAGATTTTTAAGGTTCTGAGCCGAAAGTGCGTATATAATAATATATCCACATCATGGGATCATCCACATCATGGGATCATTTTGGATATGTTTTTCAGGTGACTTTTAATCTACCATGTCTACCATGGGATTCATCACCATCATTCTCCAGCATTGGGGAGAATATTCTTGGATTTTTTTTCCAAGGATCTGAAAGCAAAATCCAAGTGGTTAGTTGGTGATGAAGCTATATGCTTTAAGTTATCCTTTGAATCCCATCGACTTGTGGGTTTTTTCCCAATGAGTACATACGCCCATTGGCTCATCAACATCCACGTCAAGTCATCAAGTCTAGGTGGTGGTTTGAAATATTTTTTATTCTCACCCAATATTTGGGGAAGATGAACCCATTTGGACGAGCATATTTTTCAAGTGGCTTGAAAATGTTGGTTCAACCACCAACCAGACGTCGTCAATCCAACATCACTCACCTTCCACCTTCCACCTTTCATCATCAACCAACGGGTGTTTTGCGAGGTCCGTGGTGGTCCAATCTGGCCAAGCCGCCAAAATGCCCTGCGAAGTGGTGTGGGAGGTGCCCGAGTAAAACCCCAGTCGTGCCTCCTGAGGTGATCCATGGAGGGTTCAAGGGGTCAGATGTCAAATGTGTAGATTCCAATTTGACATGACTTGGGGGTTGGTGTTTTCTCAAAGATTTGATTGGATTTGTTTTAAGGTGATTTGTTTTTAATGGATTTGTACCATGAAAATCATTACCTATTTATCAATTGAACCACTATTTGGGGGACATGTATTGTTTGGAGCTTTTGTTCCTTTTGCATCGAACATGCAAATCGAAGAATTGACTTGGCATGAGGTTGCTGCTTTCTCAAAGATGTATTTGGATTTGTTTCATCCAGAAACTTCCGGGGGAAACTAACTTGACTCATTGATATGTTTCAGAGATGTGTTTTTCATGAGTTCAACCCACCAAGTAACTGAAATTTCAAGTTATAACTCCCTTGCCACAGGACAAGAGATATATGTTCTTTGAGAACCAAACCATTTCTGGTATCGAAAAAAACCACATGACTCTGCATGAAACATTGTTGCCCCGGCCAGGATCCGCACGGCGCAGTGGACTTGTTTGTGTTGCAAAGCTTGTACAGCGTAGCTTGGAGTGAGAAAAAAACAATCAGTTTGGGCAGATGTTTTGAGCTGGGGATAGCTGGGGAACTTGTACCCATTTTCAACAGGATATACATTTACTTCTGGTTGATGTATATGTACGTTATATATGTTGATGTTTATGTTAACGTTTCAGTTTTAGTAGCATGGTGCTTTGTCACTGGCAGTTTTTGCATCCCACTCGTGCCCCCCAAGGAACTCCATTGCTTCATGGCAAATCAACCAACCTTCCCGCCCAACGCACACTCCCGGCCAGTAAAAACGGATTTAATAAGGCCTTAAGTAAGGGAAACCAATGGTTAATAGGCCCTTAACAAGGCCATACCATGCCCCTAGCAATTCACCCGTGGTGCAACACCGAATCCGAGGTGCAGTGGCGACATCTCTTCGTCACCTTGCTGGGTGTGCCCGAGTCACCAACGCCAGAGCAGGTGGGGCCCGTGAAGGTTGGTTGTGGACATGGCGTTGACGTTGGTCGTAGGGGTCATTGAAGTGATGTCACCCATTTTTTTGGGGAAGGGATTCAATCTTGATGAGAATGTACAAAAAAACATCCGAAAAAGTAACAGCTGGACCTGAAGATGGAGATTTTTGGAAGATGTGTTTTTTCTTCGTTTTTTGGGAACAAATCAATCTCGGCTTCCACGAGGTTCTACGTCACGTGGATCACGTCACGGTCACGGCGGATGCGACGGACTCGACAGCGCAACGGTTGTTTTCCTCCTTGCGGCTGGTGGCCGAACGCCTGGGAGATGAGGCGAGGAAACCTCCAGTGGTGTGGTTGATATATGGGCAACTGGGAGCTTCGTTCCAAATATATAGGTCGGAACTGTGGATGATCAGGGTATTCATATTTTTTAGATGATTTTCCGAATTTCCCAAAATTGCATACAACTGGAGCCTTGAAAAGAAAACGTGTGTTCCTTTCTTTAGACACAATTGGCTTGACCATCTCATGACTCAACATACAACTTACAACTAAGGTTTGTGAGTGTGTGTTTTTTTAGGTGGCTCAAAATCAAATGTAAACTAATGACTTGGTGTTCAACCCTGAAAGCTATCATGAAAATCATACCCATACCATGTATGATATATTTACATTTGCTTGTTTGGCAAATGTAGGTAAATATACCAGTCCCATGGTTTTTATGTGGGATATAGAACCGAGGCTTGGGATAGCTTAGCGCAACAGCTGATGCTACGGCGTTGTATTCCCTTGTGCTCTGGAAGTTGTGGAACGCCGAAGGATGGCCGGGGAGCCCATGGACTGTTACACCCCTTTACTGGGTGAGGGGTATGTCCAAGCTATAGCCAACCAGTGAATAATAACAGCCCTGGTTGTTTGGATTCTTTGTTGTGGTTGAGAAACTATCCAGTTACACATTGTGGGTTCATTTCATAAGACATTGTGAAGACGAGTATGAACCAACGAGCATGATGGAATGTCGTAAGGAAGACATTTCTCAAATGGGTTTTTCTAGCAGATAAGCGCTCATTGAGTTTCCCCTTCCTGGCCTGTCATGTTCAGTTCCATGTGAAAAAATATTGAGTATTACAATGTGGACATGAGCAATGAAAATAGAGCTTGTTGTTTAGGGTATATAGGGGATTGTACTACCCAGTTACATGATGATTCTAATAACTAATAAACCTTAAAATAAGGATCCGTGTTGAACAACCAGTATAATGGAAAGCATCCGAGTTTTTTCTTTTAAATGGCTCACATGATTTTAGGCAAGACAGACCTGGGACTATAAATGTTTTTTTGCCATCCATAGTCAATATTCAATTCGATGATTTTTGGTCACCTCAGTATGAAAAATCCTCCAGATTCCGTTTTTTTTTGTTAGGTAACGCCTCCCAAAAAGATCATGGCTAGTCAACCTACCCCCCTCTAACGTAACCCCCCCCAGAAATAAGGCCTTATTAACTTATGGCATGAAAACCCATTGGTTTCCCTTAACAAGGCCATAAAAGGGGGGTGTTGGTGGGTCACCAGCCATAGAAAAGACCGAGTTCTTGGACCGACCGACCGAGCTGAGGTGTCTTCCTGGAAGATGGGGTCTTACCTCCGCAGTTAGTACGAAGGTTGGAAGTGTCCTTGGCACAAACACCACCATGGCAAAAGATGGAGTTTGGGATACCTAGAGCTCTGAACGAGATGGTGGTGGTGGTGGTGGTTAGTGATGACATTGTTGGAAAATCCCCATGTTCAATAGGAAATACATCTTCATTCATGGTGGATTTTTCCATTGAATATGTTAGTTTTCCTGGGGGTAAGTGATGCTGATAGTGGTAAGTGATGCACCTGCCCACTTAGAGATTGGGGGGGAGCTTAATGGTGGAGAGGGTTTGTGTTGGATTTGGTGCCTTGGAGTTTGTGTGGGAATATGCTGAAAAATATGTGAGTGGGTTGGATAAAGGAAACATTTTACTAGTTGTAGAGTTGAAGTGGAAAAAACACAAACAACCAGCCATAAGATCCATGGATGGTACATTTAATTTTTACCAATTAGCAAGATTTGATGGACTTTTTTATAGTAAATGTACATGTATGATCATGTATGCCAGTTCCACGGATCATGGAGTATGAAATCAATTCCCAAATATTACCAGAAATCAACCTACCAAGTTTTGATTTCTTTTGAACGCATGGTTTACTTTGCGACGTGATTGAAAACTGTGCGCAGTTTTGAATATTGAGCTTTGCCCCCCTGCAGCCTTTCACAAAGAGACCTTGGGCAACCCACGGTGGTACCTGGGATGGACCCGACAAGGGGTGCTTGGGCAGCGGGTTGAGTTAACGCGGGTCACTGACGATGTACTTGCTCATGCAGCGAGTCCTCTTCTTGCATGGAGGCTATTTGGGAGGTTCTACAAACAATGCAAGACGAGGGCGTATCCACCAGAGACACCTTGAGGGCACACAAAAATCCAAGGTTGTCAAACATTGGTGGGTCAAATGAAAACGCACAGGATAGCTGGGTTCGCAAGCTAGCTTCAATGTATGATGACAACGTCATGTACTCTTTGGCAGGCTGCAATCACCTCAATCTTGTCAGCGATTGCAGCACCCATGCCGGTAAGGAGATCCTTGTTTCGATTATTTGGTCACACGAAAATCAAGTGGGTGCGTTCAGCAATTTGCAGAAGATACTGCCCGGCACATCACTTGCCCAGACTGGGGCATTAGATTATATATCAATTTTGGAAACCTCTTTTCTTTTGTGAGCATATGCATATTTACATATACAAGAGGTGCCACATGGTATGTAGTGCCAGTACAGGAACCATTAAAGAAACAAGGTTTGGTTCACACAAAAACCGGCTGATTATATAGGGAGTTGTATTTAACTGGGCTGTTCTTATTGATGAGCAAATGAGCAACAGATGTCCAATTCCCTACCAAATGACGAGCAAAGGGTTGCAGCAGGTTAGGGGTGGTTCACACCAACGAGATAAATTTCTCTTTCATGAAATGTTTCTCAGAAGCAAAAAAGCAACCAAAAACTAAGCCCACAAATCAACCTGCCCTAAGAATCATGGGATCTCAAAACTGGTGGTTTGGAGATCCCAGACCCCTGCTATACACATCCAAACCCCTCTTTTTTGGAGGGTCCAGAGATTCTTAGGGTGAGCACTTTTAGGATCAAGCAGATCGAATCCTCCGAGGTTGTGGCCATCTTTGTGTAAAGCCTTAAAACTTCCAAAGCTTTCGGAGGTTCCTCGGCGCTCACAGTGCGGCCAAGGGGGAGGGGTGTGAAAGGTTGAAAAACTTTGAACAAACACTTGAACCAGAGGGAACTCTTCTATGTATCTATGTGGTGGTTTCAGATATTTTTTTTTTCACCCCTATTTGGGGAAGATTTCCAATTTGACTAATATTTTTCAGATGGGTTGAAACCACCAACCAGTTTTGTTAACGTAAAAAAACGGTTCCTTTTTTTACAGATTCTACTCGTACCAAGGGATTCATCACCATTCTTTTACTCGCCAGCATTTGGGGGAAACATGTTTTCGTGGTTGTTTTCCAACCATCGACGAAGCAAATCTAAGATTTTCTTCTCACTTCAAAACAGAGTCATGGATGATATATGATCATAAGAGGTGATTAAAAAAGATGAGCACATGAGAATTTCGGCATTACCAAAATCACTTGGAAAGACAAGAAAAAATCGTTGAGTTTAAATCACCTGGTTGAGGGTTTTTGTTTACCTACTCTTCATATCCATGACTTTATCATGACTTTTGTTCCAATGAATCTTTTCAAGCCAAGCCGACTTGAGGTCTGTCAGGTCTCAGTACACTATAGTGGAACCGCCAAACGCAGCGTCACGGGGACCATTTAAAGATTGAGGGAAAGGGCCGGGCCAGATGTTGGCAGGGTTGATATACACTCCCTAAAACTAACTGTTTGCACCTAAAAATGATGGGTTTTTGAATAGGAATCTCAGAATCATAGTGGAAAATTACCCTGAAATGAAAGGAAACTAACAGTTTGCACCTGAAAATAGGATTTCCCAAAAGGAAATTCATCTACCAACCATCCATTTTCAGGTGCAAACTTGCTGTTAGTTTCAGCTGAGAGAAAAAAATCAAGGGCTTGGCGGCTTGGCGCCGGCTTGATGTAAGCTGACCAAACGGCCAGAGTTTTTGCTATGCCGACTTTAAAGAATCGGTCTCCGGTTGGGGGGATTCGCCGCATTAGCCAGAAGGCTGGATGGATAGGAAATCCTATGATTCGAAGTTTTTTTTGGGGGAAAAGAGATGTTTCTGGGTTGATTTACTAAACACATGTTTCTTTCATTTTTTTTAACCACAAAAAAAAAAGCACCACAGGTTGTGTTGAAAAGGGATTGTTTCTTTGTATCTCAAACACACAACCATCACAACCTGAAGCTTTGTACATATTTCATCCTTTCATGAAAAACCTTGGCATTTTTGTTTCAAAGATTTCCCTCAAGCTTCATTTAACAACAAACCATTTGGCTGCTGCCAAATTTGTGTTTTGTTTTCATCCCTAAACTGGACGAATCCATTCGGTCATAACGTTGATGGTTCAGAAATCCGGCGATCACCACCTGGAATACATACTCTTTCTCGCATAATCATGGAAGTGGAAATGGCTAATATTTGAAAGGCATCTACTATTGGAGGGTCCCATTCTTCACTGAACCATGATTATCGGAGGAAGGGCGGTAAATCCATCTAAATTCAATGATTTCAACTACCCAACCTCAACTGGCGAGTTTGCTGGATTTCTGAAGCATCAACTGAGCCCACTTCCTCCTGGCGACCAAGGGAACCACCATAAGCAACCAACTAATAACCAACGCAAATAATTAACAAACGACCCATGGTACCTGAGGTTTTGTGTGTTTTTTTTTGGGGATGTCTGGAATCCCTCAGAGATAGATCGTGCTGGTTTGGATCGATTGTCAAAAACCCATGATGAATCCATGGCGGATGGGAATATGTACCCAAGGCATTTCCCCTTAAAAAATATGGCCATTTTGTCACCTTTCATGATTTTCATGCCTTTCATGTAGGTAAAGAAGCCAGTCTCATGGATCCTATGGGATTCCGAGATCTTGTTTGGTGCCGTCCCCCACTCCAAGCCAGAAGGCTGGCTCATCACCAGGCTCGGGGGATCCCAGGTAGGATCCCAAACTCCATCAAGTGCAGCCACTAAATTTACAGCCTGGGTAAACGGGGTACGAGGTGACATCCCCCACCCCAAACAAAAAAAAAATCCTCAAGCGAAAAAAATAAAAATCAACCTTAAGGGATCAGGATCTGCCTGCCTTGGACTCCCCCCAAAATTCATAGGTGGAGTCCTGAAAAAATCAAATAATCTGGATATAAACCCCCAAAGCCAACATCCCATTTGATGTACTTTCCCAATATGAATGATATCACCATAGTATCGTAAATGATGTACTACAACTTTATCTGGATGGTGGTTTGAAATATTTTTTATTTTCACCTCTACTTGGGGAAGATTCCCAGTTTGACTAATATTTTTCAGATGGGTTGAAACCACCAACTAGTTATAGATTGATGACATCATCCCTGGCCTTTGCCCAAAGGTTTCGCCCACCTCTCTCTGAGGTCTTAGGAAAAGCCGTTTCGCAGATGTTTCCACCTGCCCAACGCTACTTGTTGGCACGTCATCGTGCCATCTATGAACGCCCAGAGGTTCCGGGAGTCCCGGAAAAGGTGGGATCTGAAGGAACAAGTTTTTGGCAGCAGCTAGGATTACTTGGATGATGCAGGAAGTTAGTAAATGGGTTAGTAAATGGGTTATAGTTATAACCTACTTATATAGATAAGATAAATGGGGTACAGTATTCCTTGCGGGTTGTAACCCACTGATCCGATCACCTGTGATCCTAACTTCATGGGACATCCAAGTAGGATGTTCTTTTAAAAAACAAACATGTTTTTTTTCAGTAAAATATGGAGGAAAAAGATGGGGTGGAATCACTGGATGAAATTTCACTACCACACAACATAGCCCTAGACATCCAAATACCTCTTGAGAAGGTCTTATTGGCGTTGGGGGATCCCCACTGATCCTATTTTCATTGATCCATAGTTCACCAACTTGCCGGCGTGAGAAAACAGGCTCCGAGGAGGCGAAACCTTCTTGTCACACACATACGATTCGATGGACATTGAATTCGGACCGAAGTTTTCCCATAGTTTTTTTTTTTCTGAGAGCATCCATGTTGTTTTTGTACCCAGACTTCGGTGATGCTGTGATGTATTTTTGCTTCATTTTGTTTGCATCAAATCTGGTATCGTTTTTTGATGAGCATAAGTTCTACTAAAAGGGGACGATGAATTTTTCAAGGCCCATCATAAGGATGTCCTCAAGTGAATGGAAAATCTTCCAGGTGCTTTGTTTAATGACCGGGGGTTGAATCTCAAGCTATTTCGAAGAAAACTCTGTTTAGTTTAGTTGGGGAAATATGGATCAAATTCATAAAAGACATGTTGTTTGGTACTGAATCCCATACTAGCATTGAATTCTTTCCCACAACAAGATATGTTATATTCAACCTTGCGTGGGCCACACTGGTTTCAAAACAAAACGTATATCTTGAAAAGATGGGCTGAAACAACTATGTGGAACGACACTACAACCATCGAACTATCCTTATCTGAAAAACGGCAGGTTCGAATCTTCCAAAAAAGCATTGGTGAGCAGCAAACCTGATTAGTTGGTGCACGACATAGAGCCCAGCAGCAACATCAATGAAGCAACTTCCCCCATATCCACTAAGTTGATACTCCAGGGATCATTAAACAGGTGAGCAAATCAAACAAACAGCAAATGTATGGTAAATTTGAAGGATTTCTTTTTGTAACACTATAATAATACTGTTGATGGTTCAGAGATCCGGCGATCACCAGTTGAATATGGTAATTTATCCCATTTACAGGGTTTCATACATGTGGGTGTGGTTGTTAACCGGATTTCCTCCATCAACAATTTGTAAGGTAAAATTTGTGAGGAAATCAAACAAGCAGCATTTGTATGGTAAATTTGAAGGATTTCTCTTGTGTAATGCTGCATTGTTTGGGTGGGTGTCATATAATGACCCTGTCAGTACTCCCCCATTTTTTGGAAAAACGATGAGGCAACGGATGTGGGCAATTGGATCGAGAAGCTGCAAGTGATGGATACCTGGCGGCAAAAAATGGATGTTTCCGAAAATAGTGGGGTTTTCCCCCCAAATCATCCATTTTTCATAGGGTTTTCCATTATTTTCACCATCCATTTTGGGGTTTTTCCCCCTATTTTTGGTTCAACACCCACTTGGATCATTATGTGCAGTGGATGTCTATAAGTGGTTTTCTCATCGCACCTGAGTTTTATTGAGCCCATGGAGTGAGTGAGTGAAAGGCCATTTGGAAGGGGAACAACCACATTGCCCGATCCTTAGGGGACGAACAAAAAACCACTTGCTAACTGGGATATTGCTGATATCAGTGACTGCTGATGTACTCGTATGACTCTGCAAAGGTGAAATGTTGGGCCGGCCCCTAATTCTCCCAGTAGAAGAATTTCGGCCCAACATTATGTCAAACTTACATGAGGAATGAAAGAACACCTGGTTGGTGAGGTTTTATAGGGGATGGATTCCTACCTAGTTATGTGGGGATTATAGTAAACCAGTAATCCCTTCTGAAACAACCAGGATTTAACGAAAAGTACCAGGTGTTTTTTTTCGTGGCTCACATCTAGCTTGGCATTTTGATTGATTCACCTGGAATATTGTGTGGCAATGTGTGTATGGAACCCATTTACCATGCGCGGGAGGACATGGAATGTTTGTTTACCATATTAAAACTTATTTTACAATGTTTTACACAGTTGACTAATCAGATGAAATGATCTTCATGATGTTTTAAGGCCTCAGTTGTATTGACAGAATATGAGTTTCCTTCTTCGGATACTTCTTCGTTCCATTTTCATCCATTGTTTTGTAAGGATGTTTAGAAGCTAGTTGTTTTGACCTGTTTTGTCTCTAAAAGCACCACATGAGCCATATGTTCTTGGTGGTTAATAGGAGCTAACAGCCACAAGTGTTGGTGATTTTTCCAACATCATTCACCACCAAGAAAAAGCCAGATGACTTGAGAAAAGTAGGACATATGCCGAGATTTTGCAAGATTTTTACCGCCGGAAACCCCTCTTCTTGGTAGTCAACTTTAGGAAGTTGAGTTGCTCTGGTGATTCTTTTATGTGAGGATCTTGGTGACTATTAATGTACCACAATGAGAATTGAATGATAATACCAAAAGGGAGCCTGATAATGATAATAATAATCATGATCATAATCATCATCATAATGATCATAAAAAATCATCATCGTCATCATCATCATCATCATCATCATCATCATCGTCATCGTCATCGTCATCGTCATCGTCATCGTCATCGTCATCGTCATCGTCGTCATCATCATCATCATCATCATCATCATCATCATCTCAAACATCAAATTTAACCATGATGTCCTGACTTAGGTGGTTTCAAACACGGCTTCACGATCGTTTGTACCTGATATGATCTGATTCAATTGCAATTAGTTTCGGTTTTGTAGCTCAACCAGCGAAATCATCACCGACCAACTCAACCAACCAAACTTCTTCAGGTTGGTGGTTTCAAATATCTTTTATTTTCACCCCTACCTGGGGAAGATTCCCAATTTGACTAATATTTTTCAAATGGGTTGAAACCACCAACTAGTCTTCAACCCAACCCAACCAATGTCGAGATCGTAACGTAAGCGTTCCACCAAGGAAGTGGAACGTCCATTGCAACTCAGCTGTTCCTTACCTTCCAATCATGCCATGATGGAAGTCGATTGCTTCATCCAACATGGACTCGCAGGTCTGGGACATTGAGTTGAAACAGTTTACACCCCAGAAATTTGACGAATAGATACGAAAAATGGCCACAATTTAAAGGCTATCCATGTTGGGTATCCATTCGTTGGAGGGCTCCGAAACGGTGTAACCGGACTGGGGGAATCGGTGGACTCATCCAACTGAAGTTCACCAGTCCGATGTTTGGCCAATTTTCAGGATTTTTGTTTGGACAAAACGAGGTTACTAACCTTAATGCTTTCAATTTGGCCGGTGTGAAATATGTATATATATATATACAATCAAACTCCATTGAATGCAGATAAATATACTAATATACCATACATGGATGATATGGGATACTAGGTGGTGGGGGTTACATATATATATATATATACCTAGGTGGTGGTTGCATGTTTTAAATTTTCACCCAATCCTTGGGGAAATGATCCAATTTGACGAGCATATTCTTCAGATCGGTTGAAACCACGTAGTACTAACCTGGGTGCAATGCTTACACTTTTGCTGGTGTTGTCTCAATGATTTCTGTATATTTTCTGCTTCAACCTTGTACATCACTGGGATGGAAGGCAACAACAATAACCACCACATGAGCAATGAAACAAAGCATATGTTTGTTTAGGTTTTTTTTTCGGGAATTATACTACAATACTAGAAACAGCTAATATGGAGATTACTACGTAGTAATAAACCATGAAATAAGGATCCCTAGTCAACAACCAATAAAATGGAGGAAGTAACCCCGTGGCTTTCGACCCTCGACCCATGTTCGTTCGAACTCTCGTTGTCCGAATAGGCGGTGATGCCAAGGATGCCAAGGCGTGGGATCGGCTGGGACCCTGCAATGGTTTCGGGTGAGTTTGAACCTGTATGACGCAGGGGTAGGGGTGGGGTAGGGTCCTCAAAAATGACGCCAGGCCATTTGAGGGGTCAGGATACTTAGGGGTTTGTTGCGTTTTGTTTAAGAAAAAATTGAATGGCTGGGAAGCTGTAAAAATGATTCCTCTTAAAGGAAAGGTTTGATTCATTCTTTTTTTGGGTTTCCAAAATTTCCATTTTTTGGAAGAAACCTCGGCCATGAGTTTTCAGTGGAAACGATCTCTGTTCCAGTGTCCCTCCCATGCTGAAACGATCATGGAACCGAAGAAGCCTCCATGCTAGCGAAGTGGAATCATGCGAAAGATGGGAGGATGAGTGATATGATAAGCTGCCACCTTAATAGTGGTGATTCCAATACTAGTAGTGAAAGTAGATGGCCCAACTCCCAAAAGGTGGCCTAGTAAGGGGTCATGATAAACCAATATATGGGAGTTGCGCCCTTTACTTTCCAGGTGGTATACATGTTTGGAATTTGCTTTTCCCGCAAGACTTGTGAAAAGATGAAACCGTTTTGACTACATACAACGTACCATGTAGGCATTTTCAAGTGGATTTTGAAGATGATTTTCCTTTTTTAAATTGACTTGGAGGATAACATCATCTTGGAACATCATCTTTGTTAACCTTTGCTAACGTGTGAACCTTTTGAAGATGATGATTCTTTTTTTAAGGTGGGGATCCGTTCCCTGGAGGGTCCCCATATTGAAGGGGCTATTTCCTGAAGGCAACTTTGAAGAGTTCCGGATGTGTTCCCATGGGTGTTTGTTGAGGTATGTGTCCAGGATTTGTTCCATACATGTTTCATACTAAAAAATTAGTGATTCCGGTATAGAAGGTTTCAATCACCATTATGAATTATGATGATGATGCTGATGATGATGATGATTCTGGTGGTGTGTAGTGGTTTGTGCATGGTGAGTGGCGGTAGATAGTGGGTGAGTGCCTATTGGGAGGAGTAAACATGAGGATCGGTGCATTCGCAGCTAGGCGCTAGTTGTGAAGCATCAAACATGAAGATTCGCGAACTTGACCCGTTCTGCGTGGCTTGTGTTTGGGATTTGTTTTTTTTAACTAAGCCCTATGACATCCAAATGGATACTGTACCTCTTGAGGTTTGGTGTTTTTTTTTTGACATATTTTTTTGGAGTCTCAATTACCTTCTCAACAGGTGGCCCTGGATGTCTACGGAAAGAAGGGAAGTAAAGGATTTTGGATGTGTTTTAAATTTCCGAAACAAATATCAGTAGGATTTTCAGGGACCCCCAATAATGGTGCCACTCCCATAAGAATCCTAAAGATATGGGAATAGTATGGGAAACTTACCATAAAGGGGTCCCATTATTGGGGGTCCCTGAAAATACCCTTGCAAATATGACTCTTTAAACTTTAAACACAACGTGCAACGCCCTTTGCGACACGAAGGTTCAACTTTTACTGGTTCCTGGAGCTTCATTGGCATCCATTTGTGTGGAACTCGCACGGTTATTGGTGCCCAACGCGCAGGACCCTCATCGTTTTTCTTCTCAGATTGGGTTGTTTTGAACAGATGGCAGATTGCCTCGGTTCTGGGAAGTGTCGCTGTTAAGTTTTGAAAAATGCAATTTTCCGCAAGATGGCGAGTGTTTAATTTTTCATGTTGACAGTTTCATCAGATTCACTGGCTTTCTTAAACAGATATGGTGCCCGGTGACCATGAGAAAGTTCAGCTCGGCTCATGGTGTTCTATTATACCACCATGCTAAGTAGATGATACCTACTTCCCATGTTATGGTTAACTATAACTCCATTTTGGGCAATATCTACCTACATCTCCTTTTGCAATGTGACCATTTTTGCACAAGAAAAGGTATGTAAATAATCCATACATGGAGTGGTTGGGTACTGATGGCGCTACAATACAGAGCCCAATATAAAACTACACTACTTTTCCAATGACGCGTAACAATCCTCATGGTCGAAAGCTTTGGATACGTCGGGACTCGATGAAGATCAGTATATTGGACCCATGGAAGGAAGGTCCCAATAACTCTAGTTAAGGGGGGTGGTCAACAATTCCTCAGTAGAACTTTATTTCTTGGGGGAGGTGGGATTGGGCGAGGGGGGAAATCGTTTGGTTCTCATGATTGGTTTTAGTCAATGTGTAAATTGACTCGGGTACATCAAGCCTCAAGAAATGAAACAAACGATGATGCACTCAAAGATACTAAAATAATGAGGTCCACTTGCTGTATGGCATGTGGTGGTTTCATGTTTTTTTGAATCGTTACCCCATTGTACGCCTAATTTGTGGAAATGAACCCAATTGAGGAATACTTTTTGGTCCTAAATGGGCACCCATATATACCCACAGGATCCATGTATGGTATGTTAAGCTACACTTGTTTGATTTTTGTGCTGAATGTGTAACTGTATGGAATTATATATGCCATGCAGAGATTATATAATTGTATGGGATACATTCCAATGATATATGACGTATCTATGTGCTCGTCACACAGCTTTGTTGTGTACAGGTTGATATAAACGACTTCTTATTCGCGAGAAAAGACTGAGCGTTTGATGACTGTTACATGTTATTATCAATTATCACTATAATATGACTATATAAATGTTCATTTTGGATAATACCGTTGTATATGCCTATATGTAGCCTATATGCGCGCATGTTCATTTACATCAACTTCAACAGTCTGAATCTATGTGAGGATGATGCCGCCCATGCACGAGAGGTTGGAATTCTTGGAGCTCTCATTTCAGACCGGTTAGATTGAAGAAAGGTTGACCCGTGGGTTGTTTATCCTCCTGGGAACTAACACACTTTTGATGGAAGAAGTCCGGCGTTCACCAGTTGAGGTTGCTAGTTTATCCCGTTATTTACAGGATTCTATACATCCCAGGTGGTTGTTTGGGATTTCTTCCATCAACTGTGTCTAGGCAATGTATAGCGACCTTTCCCTAGTAGTCACCCCAAAAGGTAGTGGTTTAGTAAGGGAATCCGAACCCCAAAAATGGCCGAAACATTCAGGTTCAGGATTTATTTCATAAATTGCCCAGACATCATCCATGGCTCGAAGTTGTAGCCTAAAATTCCCATGGATCTCAATGAGTTCCCTACAAGGCGTTTGGAAGATGGCAAACTTGGTGGATCGAATCTAGTCAGGATTTTTTCCATGGTTTTTTTTTAGGTCGTGGTTGGTTTCAAGCATTTTTGGATGTTCATCCCGATCCTTTGGGAAGATGGATCCAATTTCACGAGCATATTTTGAAACAAATGAGTTGAAACCACCCACTCCCACTAGTTTTTTTTTACTTGTACCCGTACCCCAAAAACTCATCAGCCAACGCCCCTCTTCTCGAAAGCTGCTCTCCTCCCATCCGGAGGCCAATTCATGGGAGTTAAAACTCTCCTCTTCCAGGCCTTAACGACATTCCTTGCCTCTGTGAGTGCTGGTGTAGCAGAAGAAGTCTGTAGTGCCTTGCAAGTTCCAGAGTTAGAGGTGGGCAGCTGGTGGTGGTGACAGGAAGTTGGAGGGATAAGTTGGGGCAGTTGAGTTGTGCTTTTTTTGGGGGGGGGATTGGTTGGTTTACCGGGGGATGATGGGATAAACTTTTTTAACCCCATTCGGAAACTAGCAACAACAAAAAAATCTGAAAATCAATGGTTGAAGATGAACATGTTCCTTTGGGGATGCTCCTTTTTTAGGGGCTTCAGGCAGTGGAGCTCGTTGCGTTGGCTGGTTGAATTTGCGGTTCGGGGATGGATGGAGTGTCGTGAAAATGGCGGGTGGAACTTGGGACATGGATAGCCTAACTTCGATTCGTGGTGAAGCCAGGATGTATGAATCAATACAGAAGCTAGGTGGTGGTTTGAAAGATTTTTTATTTGACTTGCGCATATTCTTCAGATGGGTGGTTCAACCACCAACTAGCCAGCTGCTGTACTGTAAAGACTTTTTGGGGGGTTCATTACATTTTAAGACAGCATGTTATTATCACTTTCTCGCCCTTTGTCTAATGTAGTCACGGGTCGTGCAACCGGCCTTTAATATTCATCCAGGGATTATTAATAGTACTTGTTGGTGGAATCATCCTTGCGCGCATTCCTCCTCATGACGTTTTTTTGCTTGAAGTTTCTTATACTTTGAGGGGATATTACCCTGACTCAGCCTATGGCCCTATGGCTAACCTTTAAACTTTTGGCGGGTTACCACATTTAGTAGGAAAAATAAAGTCTAAACTTGTATTTGATCGTCCGAAATGGCTGAGTAAGTATCAGTTGACGTCGTTTTTGGTTGCCGTGCTTATCCCATACCATGTATGGTATATTTACCTACATTTGGTTGTTTTAATGGTAAAATATGGTAAATGTAGGTATAAATATACCATACATGGATCCTATGGGTATTTACAAAAAACGTGTTTGTAAATGTAATCCTTCAGCCGTTTTTGCCAAAAATCAGGCAGAGATCACAGCATGGCCCACTCCAACGGAGGCTGAAAACCGTCCATGGAAGGTTCGTCGATGATTTGAAACCCTGCGAAAACCATACACAAAAACATCAAAAAAACACATAGAATCCGGTCAAATTATAGCGACCTCACACGACCTCACCCCAAATGGTGGCTTGGTAGGGGAAATCCCATTATTTGAGGGAAACCTAGGTTGGTGAAATATTATAATTTGGCTAGATAGAATCCATGGGGGTCTACAAATAAACTCCGTTGTTTTATTTGTAGACAGATCAATTTGTTTGTTTGCATTTCTGAAGCATCAACAGTAAGAAATATCATGTGATAGCACTACAAGAGAAATTTCCTCCTGCGATTATCTAAATTGGATGAAGTTGCCGATAATATCCCAGTTGGATAATAATATCACATATCCCATTATGGGATTATCATAACATCATAGATACACCCCGGAAGAATAACATGGAACCTAAAAATCACCCAATTGAAAAGGAAAATCATCTTCCA